>CM076574.1:81608692-81857145 GCA_034641835.2 Pinus albicaulis | reverse complement strand
TACTAGTAACTGTTAGGCGGATAAATCGTTCTTGCAGACAAGAAAGATCTCCCTAGTATCACAAGGATAGCTAGAAACAAATAGGACAAATTGATGCTGCCACAACAACAAAAACCCACAATTGCATTTAAAAAAAAATCTCATCAATCTCAAAACTGAGTATTTCCATATGAGGAAGCTTTTCTTTACTCCTATCTAAAGTCTAAACCTTTATGACTTTAAATACTCTTAAGCGGAAGCTATTTTCCTTTCTCATTTACCATATAAAATACCCATTTTGATATTTCATATTTCCGACTTTGACTTTGGTTCAAAACCCAAACAATAAACTTTATAGGCGGAAGCTCTTTGACTGTTCATGTCAATCATTCAATAAATCATAATAAAACAACCACCATATGGAAATGCATTTTATACTTTCGACTTTGATAAAATTTATCAAAGGTATCAACATACATTAATGTTCGGCCCAATGCTTTACCAATCCACTTATTCCGTCGATCATATTATATAATCTCCACTTAATAAAGTTCTTACCTTGGTTATGAAACCAAATGCCAATATAATATTATATCTGGCCCCACAACTTTTCAACTCACTTATCCACCAATGATCTATGCGCACCCGTCCATCTTAAACTTCCACATCATTTAATGTTTAAACCCCAAATAAACCATATAAACATTTACGGGCCCACAACTTTATTTCAACTTACCTTTTTCACTGTCCATCATTTATCAAATCTGACGGTTGGCATTTCATTGCGCTCCAACTCAACAATCCAACGGTTATCACATAATAAAGATGCATACCTTTTGACGTTCCAAACTCACGCGAAATAAGTGGTATTGAGGCACCACGTGTTAGCCCACAACCACTATCACGTTCGAACAAGGATTTACCACTTACCATCCTTTTGCTACGCGAAAACCATTAATGGTTTTCAAAACCCATCTTCACTGTTCCGTCTTCCATTTACTCATGGTTCCGATTTTAATTCTCGGTAATTTGATTTTCCCTTTAACTCTTCTCAAGCCTGCTGATATTCATTTACACAGTCTCTACACAATTGTGGTTGGATAGCGAATTGCAGGTTCACATTAATAATTTCATGTGCATCGATCCATTTAGTGATCGATTACCAATCTTCGATATATGCATATCCACATAGAACCCAAACAATAAAATAAGTATTTGTACTCTTTAAAACATTTAAACACTTAGTCTCGTGAATTGTAGCTCGGATACACCATAATATTTCCAATCTCAATCCCTTCTCGGTCGATCTGATATCAGATTTCTGCTTTACATATTTGTCATCCAACTTCCTCTGTTTTGATAATGCTGAAGCGAATTCCTCTGAATTAGGGTATTTCAATCAAACTCAAATCCAATCTGACCATGGCTAATCACCTCTCTATGTGTGGTTCTCCATCAAATTCTTCTTGAACTCATCTACATACCCATATTATGCAAATAATCTGATATATTTATAATTCAATCACACCATATACTCAAAATAAACTCAAAATGTGAGTTCTCTGTATTTATAATCAGATATTTACAAAGATTTCTTTTCTGGCCTGATATTCAAATCAGTGGCCATTTCCTTCCTACTACCCGTAGGCTTACAATCCAAGCTCCACTTTCATAAATCCTACTCTTTGTCTATCTATGTATGCCTTTGAGGCTTACAATATATAAAAATGTTTCTGAACCTAATTATGGTTTCAGATCCTCTATTTCTTCAACAAATTCCTAAGAATCCTCTTTAATCCCATAAATCATGAAACCAATTCTAATTTAAGATTTACAATTAATTCTCAAATCTCTCATTCCCTATGGAATCTAAACTATCCTAATTCTCTCATGTTCTCCAATCATTTGGGAACATTTACAAAATTCCTCTCAATACTTAATTAATTATTATTCTAAATCACTCAAAACATCAATAATTACATTAGAAACCAATATTCTTTTGAAAACACAAGACCCTTATGTCTATTAAAATACAAAGGATTTTCTAAGCCTAATGCTCCTACATCAGACTCCCAAGGTTAAAAATAATCATGATCTCCTGATCATGTGCTTTTAATCTTTGTCTTCCTGGATCCCATACCTTGTTCTGTAATTTATCATCTATTTCTGCTATTGTTTGTTGCTTTTCTCCAGGTCTCCACACTTTATGCTGCTTTTCTCCATTGGATGTACTTTCACAGTCTACTCCTGTCTTTTTCTTGCTACTGCTGCTTCTTTGCTTTCTTGCTGCTGTCTTCTTCTGAGACACTTTCACCATTAGCCTTCTTATCAATTAAATTTCTTTTTCTAATATATCTTCTGACTACTGAGTACTTCTACTTCTTGATTGCTGAACTTCTATTCTTGATGCTACCCTGTCATTCTTACCCTCTTGTTTTATGCAACTGATAACTTCTTCCTGATTGTCACTTATGACAATTTCTTTGTTTCCTGACTTCAGCAATTCCTTGGACTGGTATTTAGTTTTCCACTCACTGTCATCTTCTTTTCTTTGCTTTAATTTGTTCCCCTGGACCAAACATTCTTTAGTCTTTTCATCAGTGCCTGCAATCATAAAACAATCATCAAAATCATAAGACCTTTGTGTCTCTTCTTCCTCCGGCAACATTTGAATTTACTGCTCTGACATTTTCTCCTTTATCAACACATCAGTATGTTGATTCCAATTCTTCAAATAATTCTCGAGACTGTCAGCTAGTCTCTCTTCCACATCATCCCTTTTAAGGATGTCTCTTTGTTGTGATTCATAATAATGAACTTTTCCATTCAGCTCTGACTTTACAACCTGAACACTTATCCTTTGTTTTTCTAGCCTCTTCTCCAGAATACTTAACTCATGCCACAAATCTGTCATTTCATCTGAGAAAATCTTTGTACAATATTCACTACCTTCTTCTTTATTATAAGTCAAGTTTCCTAGTGACACTATCTCTTCATCTTTCATCAGAATAGAATTCTAATCCTCCATCTTTGTAATATTTTTAGTTGTTTGTCCATCACTCTTCATTCGGCCATTTAATAAAATCAATTTTTCATTGTCATTACCAATAACAAATTTCTCATCATCAAACATAACTGTCATATCTCCATTGAAACATTTATTTTCACAAAACAAGGAATTTATGAACTCCTTTTGTTACAATAATTCAATTTAGTCTTCATCTAAAAGGTAATAATCATATTTTTCTTGGCAACTTTCAGCCTCACTCAATACAGTTTCATCACATGATTTGTCTTCGGCAATACCTGCATTCACACACAACTTCTCAATTTTAAAACCATAAGACCTTATGGTCTCATTTGATGATTTAATCACCAAATCTTCTTGTTGTTCCAAATCCTCTATATAATTCAGAAATTCTTCAATTGTCCTCTCTTCAATCCCCTTAAGCTTTTCAATTGATTGCTTAATTTCCAGCTTTTGACCATCATCATAAGTTAAATTTCCTCTGCTTCCAATATGTTGAAAAGTAAAAGTTTTCTCCAACTGTGTATGAACATTTACAAAAGATCTAGCTGTCTCATTTTCTTCCTTTATGACAATATCAACAGTTTGTCCTTCTCCAAATGTTCTTCCTACAAACATACAAAATTTATCAGATCTAAAATCATGTGACCTCTTGGTCTCACTTGAATTTTCAGTCTTCAAGTCTTTCTCCAAATACTCATTTATTCTGAGTAATTTTTCCTTCGGTTGAGAATTTATCATTTGCTCTTTCTTCATCTGTAGCTTATGCCACTTTATATTTCTTCTTACAAGAAAACCCCACCTTTGGTCTTCTTCTATCGTCATTTTCAATTTATTAAATTTTTCTCTTAACTCAGCTAACTTTCTCTCATACTCTTCCTTACTTAACTGTCTTTGTATGCCATTTTTCTTAGCATCTTCTTTCTTCAATTTCATTCTGTTGTGGTCTCTCTCAGAACCTCTGTTGTCTCTTCTATGACTATTAGTTGTCATTTTATCCTTCATTTCTATCTTCATGACTTCCTCACTCATTCACTATGAGCTATACTAAAGCCTCTGCAATAACAAGTCCTCCTTGTTACAACTTACCTCACCAATCCTTTTCTCTGGATTTGGCCTTTTGGAAAGCACTGGTTCTCTATCTTCTGGAACCTCTTAAGCATTCCTCTCTGCTCCTTCTAGTCTTCAACTCATCTACACCCTTTTAAGAACACAACTGTTCTTTTTATCCAACCTCTGTTGGAATTCCTCCAGGTTCTTCCACATTCTTCTTTCTCTTAGAAACCTTTACTGGCTTCCTTCATCACTGCTCTTTAAAGCTGTGATATTCTTGCTAAGATTCTCCTCAATTGTCTACAATCTGCATTCTGCAAACATAATCTTCAAAAAAATTAAAATACCTCACCTTCAAGGTTTTTTCAACACCCACTTGTAATTGTTTTTGCAAATTCTTCCAATATTCTGCTACATTGCATGTTGTCTGTCAGATTCAAATCTGATCTCTTTTTCCTTTTTTTCCATCACCATTATACCTTTATTCACATCGTTCAAAACATAACTTGGTAAATATTCAAAGCACATTTGCTTTTAAACCCATATTCTGCAAATCTGAATTTCCTCATTATCATACTTTCACTGCATATCTGCTCAAATCTACAATTACTATCAATCAGATTTAAAATCTAAGATTTCCTTATTTCCTTCATCACACATGCATTCCAAAAAAAAGATAATCTTCAAAATAGCTTTGCCTACTTTGATACCAAAATGATGCTGCCACAATAGAAAAAACCCACAATTTCAATTCAATAAAATCTCATCAATCTCAAAACTGAGTATTTTCCATATGAGGAAGATTTTCTTTACTCCTATATAAAGTCTACACCTTTATGACTTTAAATACTCTTAGCGGAAGCTATTTTTCTTTCTCATTTACCATATAAAAATACCCATTTTGATATTTCATTTTTCTGACTTTGACTTAGGTTAAAATACCCAAGCACTATTATATCCCCTTGTGATTTCCACTCTATGGATTAAACCATATACCAAAACCAATTTCATGAAACTTGAATCAATAGATTTAACCTTAGTTAAATACCCCTTTTCAACCATCACATATTCGAGCCCATGCTTAATATAAAAGTTCGACTTTGGTTTAAATTACCAAAGATGCTAAAAAATAACCTTATAAACTTTTGGGCCCACACTTTCATTTCACATTTGGGCTGAATCAAAGTGCCACTATATATATATATATAGATCAACATGCTATTCCACATACCTTTTACATCGTTGATGTTCATCTCCATGCATCCAAGTTTGGTTTAAAACCCAAAGTTACCAACATATGTATGTTGGGACCCATGGCTATCAACCAACTTACCAATCCATCCATCAGACGGTCATCACATCACATATACCAATCCGACGAATATCACGTAACAAGGACCCACATCATTTAACGTTTCAAATCTACGCGAAAAAAATGGTTTTGTACTGCTACGTGTCGCTGCGTGAACGCTATTGCGTTCGTTTCAACGATTACCACTTACCATCTAAAAGCTGCGCGAAAACCATCGGTTGGTTTTTAAAAACCACCTTCACTATTCCATTTTCCATTTACTCATGGTTCTACTTTGAACTCTCGTTAATTTTATTTTCCCTTTGACTCTTCTCAGGCTTGCCACAATTCATTTACACAGTCTCTACACAATTGTGGTTGGATACCGAACTGCAGGTTCACATTAGTAATTCATGTGCATCAATCCATTCAGTGATCGATTACCAATCTTTGATATATGCATATCCATAGAGAATCCAAACCATAAAATGAGTATTTGTACTCTTTAAAACATTTAAACACTCAGTCTCGTGAATTGTAGCCTGAATACATCGTAATATTTCCAACTTCAATCTCTTCTCGGTCGATCTGATATCAGATTTATGATTTATATATTTGTTATCCAACTTCCTCTATTTTGATAATAGTGCTAAGCGAATTCCTCTGAATCAGGGTATTTCAATCAGACTCAAATCCAATCTGACCACTGCTAATCACCTCTCTGTGTGTGGTTCTCCATCAAATTCTTCTTGAACTCATTTTCATACCCATATTATGCAAATAATATGATATATTTATAATTAAATCGCACCATATACTCAAAATAAAATCAAAATGTGAGTTCTCTGTATTTATAATCAGATATTTACAAAGATTTCTATCTAGCCTGATATTCAAATCAGTGGCCATTTCCTTCCTACTACTCGTAGGCTTACAATCCAAGCTCTAAGTTTCTAAATCCTACTCTCTATTCTCTACTACATCCTTTTGCCTTGAGGCTTTACAGTTTATACAAAATATTATGAACCAATTTAGGTTCATATCCTCCATTATCTCAACAAAATCCTCCAAATCCTCTAAGTCCTAAAATCTATCATTTATCCCTAAAAATCCTTTCAAACTCATAAAATCATGGAACCAATTCTACTTTAGGAATTACAATTAAATTTCAAACCTCTCATTTCCTATGGAATCTCAACTATCCTACTTCCCTCACGTTCTCCAATCATTCGGGAACATTTACAAATTTCTCTCAATATTTAATTAATTCCTATTCCAAATGTCACGCAGAAACATTCATATTTACATAATAAATGAATATTCTTTTGAAAACACAAGGCCCCTATGTCTATTAAAATACAAAGGATTTTTCTGAGCCTAATTCTCCTGCATCACATCCCCAAACATTGGTATGATCTAGCAAATTTGTATTGTGAAACTTGGAGAGAAGAGTTATTTTCAAGTGTAAGTAGAATTAAAGTAGATCTATTAACATAACCAACTCATTTGGTTACACCTATCCAAGGTTGAGGGTCTTGGTTTATTTGAAATGCTTTGAAGATATCCCTCCATCAAGTAATGATAATAATGCCTTCAGGAGGTTGTAAAATAAAAATTTCTTAGAAAATCCATGGAAAATTGTGTGGTTACCTCTTATTGTTTACCAACAATATTGTTTCCTTCAAAATAAAAATATACTATCCATCATTCTTATTGTAAATTCCTTTTTCTTTTTCTTTTTTAGCCTTGGAAGACCTATTTTTCATTGGAATCTATTTTGGACAAGAAATCAATAGCTTGAAATTTTAATGTAAAGTGATAATCACTAACATCACATGTGTTCATCTCATGTTGACATCCCTCTTGTGACTGTGTATAAATCAACTATGGCCATTGAGAACCTAATGCAACACTTTCTCCATGACTATATTAAATCAAATATTGATATGTATCTAGTGGAGGTTCATAAAATCCATCCTTAAAGTTATTGTAAACAGTACTCTCAAATTGAGTCTATAAAAGGTTTGAACTTCCCTCCTATGGATCATGCGGCAAATAGTGTCCTTCATGAATTGATACAAAAGGGTTCTCACTATGAACTTCAAGAACATAATCTGTTGTAGAGAAATTTTCACATCTTTCATTGGATTTCTATTCTAAATCATTTTATCCTTGTGCTTGGAACTATATTGGAAATTTTAAGAGATTGACACTATCATGAATATTTTCTTCAGTAACTTGAGCTCACTACATTAACTCATTCTAGCTAAACTTTCCATCTTGCATCAATAGCAACCTTAGATTCATCGACAAAGCCTTCTCATTGCAACTAAAAATGATAAAATCATTTGGAAATATTTCTTGGGGAATCTCGTGGACTTTCATAAATTTGAAAGTGAAATTTTTAATTGTCTTTTTGTTATTTATTCAGCCAACTCTAGGAAAAGAGAATATGCGTTTTTTTCTTGAAAAATATTTCTCGACAAATAAATCTTCTCATACATCCCAACTAGTGATAGTTCCAAACAACAATGAAGTGAACTATTCATGAACATTTATTTTGATAATTACGAAAAAAATTAACAAGCAACATGAATCAACTCAAAAGTAGTAAAGAGTGATGAATCAAAGAATCAGTCTAAAGTCATTGATATCTAGAGTCAAGACTCGAAACTTAAAATTGTAAATTGAAAATTGAAAATAGATAATGAGCATTGAAGCAATGTGCTTGTAGAAGAAGCAACAATTAACTAGTAAGTCATATATGGCCAGGGTTGAGTGGTAATCCAAGTAGAGGTAAGCTTGGTAAGTCCAATGAGTGAGTGACGAATTGCAACTTAGTTTAGATTTTGATATTTGTTATGCATTTTTTTGTAGTTTTAATTTTATATTTGTATTTTTTTTTTTAATTTGAAGGGTTATTAGACAAAATTGATGGGGAAATTTCCCTCATCAAAAGGGTGATTGTGGGCTTGGTGCTCTCATGTAATCTTAGTTCCATAGCCTCACACTTGATAGAATCCAATGAAAATATTGCAATCACCCAAATCATAAAATCCTAAAAACTATTAAGTCTCTTGAATTTTGAATGAGATATGAGATTTTATTTTCTCCACAAGGTTGGAACCATTCTCAAACATCCTGATTCATTATAAAGTAATGTTAAAAATTTAATAATTTAACATTACGATTAATTGCATAACGTTAATAAAGACCTAAAATTGAATATTAAATTTTTTTAATCATAAATTATTATTTAAAAAAAAAATTAATAGACCCCCCTAATCCTCTTTGAAGAGTAGGTCCAAAAACACCTATTTTAAAGAGTCACGTCCCTTCACTGGGAAAACTTCCCCTGCATCTCCTTTGGATCTCCATGTGTGTGCACCCAACCGTGAGTTCGACGTCAAGTTATTGATAGTATCGAAAATATTAAAAAAAAATTAAATATATAAAATAAAATTTGCTTTTAAGGTCGACAGGTTGACCCTATAATAATTTGATATAATTGTGTGCGGCTTGCAGGCTGTTGCACCTAGCCTAGGTTTATAGTGGCAGCCAGTTGGATTTGAACCCGGGCCTTGCTCAGGCAACTCTCACCAGTTACCGATTGTCCTAGATCTTAAAAAGAAAAAAAAAATAAAAAAATTAATATAAAGTGTATTCATAAAATTAATAAATATTCTAAATTTATATAAAATATTAACTATTTATAAAATTATGAATTCTCAGATATTTTATATTCTTAAATAGTTTATAAAATATTAGTTGTATTAGAGTTACTGATAATATAGAAAATTTGAAAAGTATTTTTTATATATGAAATATAATTTCCAAAGTTGACACGTTAAGCCATTTACTATTTAATTGAGAATGGACTATTCAATGAGTATATATCATGACGTCATATAAAATATTAAAGATTTATAAAATATGATTTTTTAAATGAATTATAGAGTATTAATTGTATTATAGTTATTAACTATATAACAATTATGAAAACATTTTAACTTATAAAATGGAAGCGCTGTAAATATAAGTATTTTAAATTATAAAAAAAATATTCAATATTTAGTCTTGCATGTATTATTCTCAATAGATTGGTATACCTTCAAAATGAGACCAGGAAACATCAAAGGTAATATATAGATTATATTGTAATGGGTTCTATGTATAGATTATACAATATATATAAATTATATTTAATAAGGGGTTTTGCTATTTGTAAATTGATAAATAATTTGTTGGTCTATTTATTTTAGTTGTTGGTAATTTAGTTGTTTTTTTTTTTATATTTACTTAAGTAAATACAATTTTATATTTTGTAAGTATAAAAAGAAGTTGGCATAAAATGTAATTTTATGTTTTGTGGGCGCACAAAGGAGTTAGGAAAATTTTGAAAAAGCCAAAGATAAAGATTTTGAAAAATAGAGATAAACAATATAGTTTAAGAATATTGAAGAACAATTATTCATTAAGTGAGACTATTAAAAACTTAATTCATATTTGTAATTATAGATAATTTGTTTAAATTTGTATTTCATTTCGTTCTTGTATAAATTTGGATTAGTGGTATCAGGGCTGTCTTCTCTTTCTCTGTTTTTCTATACATGTCTCCAACAAGGTCAGAGTATAAGGAGTTGGAACTTGAACTAGTTGAACCCTTGCAAGACCGACCTCGCCAACCCTAACGTCATCCCATGGTGGAAGAAAAGAAAGACACAGGAGCAAGAGATCCTTTCAGATTGTTTCTTGAAGAAGCCCATGAGCGGAAAAGGAATGAGATGATGGATAATTTTTTCGAGATCCTTCGACGGTTATTAATGTGTGAGGATTATTCATCTACTAGTCACTTCAGAGCCACCTCCCCCTTTAAGGTGCAAGTTAACTTTGAAATTCCTATATTTGAAGGCCGAATAAAGGTAGATGCCGTAGATATATGGTTAAATATGTTGGAAGGATATTGTTCGGTCCATAATTTTTCCAATAGGGAAAAGATTACTTTTGCACTCCTCAATGTCGCCTCCCACGTCAACGACTGGTGGGAAGCCTATTGTGAGAAGTGGGATGAGAAGGAGCCTTCACTATTATCAACTACACCCACTTAGAATTATTTTTGAGATGTCGTCAAGGAACAATATTACCCTATCATGAGCTATGAAGATAAGTACATAAAATGGAACACACTACAGTAGGAAAGGGACAAATACGTGCTAGATTTCACACATATTTTTCATACCCTATGCACGAAGTTGGTTATCAAGGAATCTGAGAAACATCTAGTTCTCAAGTACTATGTTTATCTACATAGATACATCCAAACATAAATGGAGTTCTTGTAAATCTCCTCGCTTGGCGCGGCGTACCGATATGCTGTTAAGATCGATCAAAAATTTAAACGAAAGAAGTGGGACTTTGGATCTATGAATTCGAAGTAGGGAAAAATCACCTCCAAGCTATAAAACAAAGGATTGATATAAGAAGGAATGACCCAGGACAACCCATTCAAGCCACAATAAAAGAACAATGACAGGAAGATGAAGAAATACATGAGAAAGTGGTGTAAGTTCCATAAGAGCCCCACTCACAACACAAATGAGTGTCACGTGAAGCAGTCACTGGTGGCCAACCTAAAAGCTTCTGAATCAAAAGCATGTTTCGACTCAGAACTGGAACCCAAAATGGGGAAACAGATCATTTATGAAAAACCAAACACCATTTTTTCCACCATTAAGGTCAAGAAAATTGAGCCCAAAGATGCACAAAAGGATGAGCATTTCTTCCACTCATAAATGTGGGTGAAGGATTTTTCATTGCAATTTATTTTCGATAACAACAATAAAAATAAGCTCATATTGGTTGAGGTCATGAAGTAGTTAGGCCTACTGAAAACACCACACCCACATTCGTACACCATCAGAATGCTCCACCAAGGGCAAGATCGTTGTGTCAGCCAACAATGTCGCCTTCCCTACAAAATCAATCCATGCACGGATGAGTTACTATGTGATGTTTCTCCCCTTGAATTTTTTGATATATTATTAGGCCAGCGATACTTTTGGAAGCATCATGTTGTGTATGAGTCCAAGACCCACAATATCATTATTAATTTGGGCAGTAAGCTAAATAGGATACCAAAGGTAGCCCTATCTGTCTCCATTACTTTGATCTCTCCTAAGAAATGTAGTAAGTTCATCTCCTAGACAAGGAATTTTTTTCTCTTTCTGATTCACCCTCAAAGTAAGGGGAAGATCATGGCCACATCCATGGCCCCTAAGAAGGATTCCTCCACGAAACAAAAGTAGGTGGATAGAATCGTGGAAGAATATATGGAAATATTCTCCTCAACCACAGAGGTACCTTTTCATTGTCAGGTCAAACATTCAATCAAATCTACCCAATGGGCCGATATACTATCACTCTCTTCTGGAAAATGAATAAATCATGAAGCAACTTACCTAGGAGTTTCTACAAAAAATGCACATATGAATAAGTTCCTCACCTTGTGGGAGCCTAATTGTACTCATACATAAGAAGGATGGTACTTAGAGACTCTGCATTGATTATCAGACATTGGATAACATCATTGTGAGGCACAGGTATCCAATCCCACAAATTAATGACCTCCTTAACCACTTTGAGGGGGGGTAAGTAATTCAACAAGATTGATTTGAAGTATGAATATCACTAGGTTCCAATAGAACTCATAAATGTATTAAATACCAACTTCAAATCCAAGGAGGGACTTTTTGAGTGGTTGGTCATGCCCTTCGGGTTGATAAATGCCCCTGCAAGTTTTATGAGGCTCATATATGACATGTTAAGGACCTTCATGAAAATTTTCATGGTTGTATAACTGGAAGACATCTTCATCTTAAACAAGAGTTGGGAAGAGCACTTGAAACATATTCAACAGGTCCTTCAAACCCCGTGGCAACACAAACTATGTGCCAACTTGGAGAAATGTACCTTTGGTATGAACCAGGTCCAATATCCGGGTTACATCATTGTTGAGAAAGGCATGCATGTGGATCCAACTAAAATCCATGTTATTTAGGATTGTCCAGCCCCGACCACTCTAATAGAGCTTTGCATATTTTTGGGCCTTACCAATTTCTACCAAAGGTTCTTGTTGGGATTCTCTCGTATCACTTGGCCTTTAAGTCAAGTTACCAAGGGTGAAGCGAAAGAAATTTTTTTATGGTCCAAGTCCCAACAAAAGGCATTCATTGAGATGAAGCACAACTTTTTCTCTACACCAGTACTTGCATTACCAAACCTGCAACAAATTAACCATTTGAAATTGAGACAGGTGTCTCTGTATATGTTATTGGTGCAATTCTCACCCAACAAGGTCATCCGGTGGCTTATCACAGTGTAACACTCCCCGATATAATTCGAAAATACCCCACCTACAATAAAGAGATGTTTTCCATCTTGCAGGACTACTGGAAGTTGAAACATTACATTCTGAGGAAGGGGATGATCATACACATAGATTATTGGCATCTTCCATTTATACTGACACAAGGGAAGTTGTAGAATGACCACCATCCGATATGGTCCACACATATGCAACAATTTCATCTGAACATTAAGCACTCATTAGTAGAAAATGATGAAATTAGTGACTAGGTGAATAAAAAATTTAGTCACCACAATTATTTCAAGTGAACCACTACTACATTTGAGAAATTTTAAGTGACCAAACTAAAAATGATTAACTTAAATGACTAATTTAGTCTAGGGATAAAATATTTGACTAGATAATAAGTGACTAAACTAAATACGACTAACTTAAATGAGTAATTTAGTATAGGAATAAAATATATGCCTAGATAATAAGTGAAAAAATTAATAATGATTAATGTAAATAACTATTGTAGTCCAAGAATAAAAATATTATTAACTAACAAGTGAAAAAAGTATATTAATTAGTTATTTATGCTAGTCATTTTTAATTGCGCCACTCCGGAAATGGAAAATTTCAATTTGGATACTAAAGTTTAACATTTCACTAAATTTTAACACTCCAAATGGGGGTCTTTGTGTAGAAATTTTAATACAAATTATGAATTTCCTGGATTCTCATGATCTAAAAATTATATGCCACTGTTAAATACATAATCACTTCCACAAAAAAAATTTGGAATTTAAAACACGATCGCCAATTGCAATATCATGAAGAAAGATCATTCACACACAACATAGACGTTTTTACTGAGAAATCATAAATCTAAAACCCCACTATCATATATTATGTATATATCACGGATCATGAAACAAACTCATACAAAAATCTAATCCAAGAGCTATCAATACAATATACAATTGTCTCACACTGTCATACAAAAATTGGAAATTTCATGTGCCAATTTACTACCTATAGAGAGCTTGCCTCCACTACCTTCACCCCAATCTTGTCTCTATGGTATTTGAATTTTCTCCTGGTGAGCGCCTTCGTCAAAATATCTTCATCCCGATCTTCCATAGGAATGTACTAAAGCAACATGATCTTCTGCTGCACACAATCTCTGATATGATGATACCATATATCTATATGCTTAGATCTATCATGAAACACAATATTAATCGAGAGTTTAATGCAACTTTTATTATCACAATGAATCGTTGTCGGATGTAAATGAGAACCAAACAAACCAAAAAAGATCTTTCTCATCCAGATAACCTCACATGCAGCTTGACTCGCGGCCATGTATTCTGCTTTTGTTGAACTGAGTTCCACGGATCTATGCTTCCTTCTGTACCAAGAAACAATTTTAGATCCAATACTAAAGATCTCCTATGATGTGCTCTTTCTGTCCGTTGGGTAGCCCACCCAATCTGTGTCTGTGAAGCCATGCAACTTCACCTCATCTATCTTTCTGTACCATAAGCCATACTTAGATGTGCCCCTCAGGTATCTCAGGGCATGCTTGCTCACCTTCCAAAAGAGCTTGGTAGGCTTAACCATCGCTTTACTTAGCTGGTTAACCGCATAGAAAATGTCCCATCCTGTGTTCACTCGATACATTAGTGAACCCGATAACTATCATTAGATAGTAGCATCCACTACCTCTCTAGATGTAGCATCCTCTTTCCTCTAGTTTCCTAGAAGAGGAGTATCCATGGGTTTGCAGCCCTCCATGTGAAACTTACCCAGTATCTCCCTTGCATACTTGCCTCAAGACAAAAAAAAATCACCATCTCGCTGCCATATTTCCAATCGAAGGAAATAATGAAGGAGGCCCATATCCTTCATCTCGAACTCCTTTGCAAGGTCCTCCTTGCATGAGTGTATCAACTGCTCATCACCAGTCAATATTAAATCATCAACATAAAGAACAATGATTAAAAGCTTACCCTCCACCACAATTTGGTATAGGTTTGCATCGGCCTCACTTTTGGTGAAGCCCAGTCCAGTGAAATAGATGTCTATCTGAATGTACCAAGCATGGGGTACTTGCTTCAGCCCATACAATGCTCTTTTGAGTCGACACACATGCGTCTCGCTGCTGAAGATCTCAAATCCTTTAGGCTACTCTATGTACATCTCTTCCTCAATGATACCATTTAGAAACATAGTCTTCACATCCATATGATGAATGCGGCAACCCATCTACGTTGAGAGAGAAAGGATGGCCCTTATGGAAGAATACCTTGTGACAGGTGCAAAGGTTTCTTCATAATCAATCCCCTCGATCTGTGAGAAGCCTTGGGCCACAAATCGGGCCTTGTATTTCTCAACACTCCCATCAACAGCCTGCTTTATGTTGTAGATCCATCTCGAACCTACCACTGATTTATCAAGCAACCTTGGAACAATTTCCCAAGCACAGTTTTTTACAATGGATTCATACTCCTCCACCATCGCATCTACCCATGTGGGCTCCTGCACTAATTCCTGAAAGGAATATGGTTCAATCATAATAAATTTTCTCATGAGAGTCATGTATCCAGTAAATTGGTCAAGATACCATCTTTGTCTGCGCTGTGAAGTAGGATCTCCTACATTCTATGCAGCATCAAGTCTCAGCCTATCAGATTCTGTGGTACGCCTTCTGCCAGTTCTGATGTTTGGCTCTGCGTCAGTGGACTCCTCCACTCCATGAACCTCCTCCTATGGCTGATCCACATCTAGAGACTCATCTTTGGGAACAACAGTTCCTCCTCCGCATGCAAGTCCATCTCCCTCTCAAGCAACAACCGCATGGCTTTCCCCTCATCAAATTTTATCTCTCGTTGCTTAACAGTCATCTTACTGTTAGGAAAATACACACAATAATTATGGGGTGTTTATGTGTACCCCACAAATATCCCAAATTCAGTAGTCAGCTCCATCTTCTTCTTGGTGTCCTTGAACACATGCACATAAACAGATGAGCCAAAAATATTAAAGTGTGAAACATACGGTTTCATACTAGTGAAACCTTCTTCAAGTGTACTCATGCCAAGTACTCCATGAGGACAACATTTTTGCACATAAACCATAGTGTTTCATGCTTCCACCCACAAATGCATTAGTAGGCCCTGATCATGCAACATCGCTTGTGCTACACCCATGATCGTTCTGCTCTTCCTCTCCGCGACCCCATTTTGCTGTGGGTTATGAGGTACTATGAGTTCTCCTTGAATTGCTTCTTTGTTGCATAAGTCTTTGAATTCGTTAGAGATGTGTTTTCACCATTATCACTTGTCAGAGCCTTCACTTTCTTCCCTGACTCTTTCTCCACCAATGCCTTAAACTCAGAGAACTTTGAGAATTTTTGATCCTTTTTCCACATGAAGAAGATCCAACATTTACGAGAAAATTCGTCAACAAAAATAACATAATAATTATGTTTTTTTGTTGAAGCAATCGAGAATGGTGCACACACGTCTGTGTGAACACTCTCCAATATCACCAGAGCACAATTCTCCTTTTCATGAAAGGTGGAATTTACATACTTCCCCATGGTGCAACCCTTGCACTGATCTAATTGAGCAAGTGTTCCCATTGGAATTCCAGTATATATTTGTTGCATGAATTTCAAGGTTCCATGATGAAGATGGCCCAATCGTCTGTGCCATAATTTTCCCTCATCTTGGCTCACCACTTTTTCTATCTTTCCCATCATGGCAGCGCAGCCATCTACCTCCATCTTGTAGAGATTCTTAACTTGAATCCATATCCTCTTGGCTTGACCCATTTTTTTATGTCACAGGAAAGCATTTCCATCACTGAAAACAACACCATAGCATCTGTCCTCCAACATTACGACTGAGACCAAGTTTTTCTTCAGACCTAGAACATGCATAACATCTTTCAATTGAAATGGCTTACCTGACTCAATCTGAAAGGTAATGGTACCAATGCTAGTCACACTGTATCGTCCATCGTCGCCCATATCTATATGCATTTGGAGATCTTTCTCCTCCAATTCACTGAAAAGCTCCTTATTCACTGAAAAGCTCCACACCGATCCTAATGCACTTGACACCAGGCATGTAATCAAGGATAAGTCAAGTTCAAATTCTGAGGCAAGGGCCTCACCAACTGCAGCTCCATAAACCTCCTTGTTCTTCTTCTTTTGCAGACAATTAGTAGTGAGATCCCCATGTCCGTGAGAGTGAAAACACTTCACCTTGGACATATCCGGCTTCTTGCCTTTAGACTCAGATTTAGAATGGAATTTCTTCCCCTTCCCCTTCTTTGCCTTGGCAGCCAAATCATAATCCTTTTCATCATCATGCTTTGATGAAAATCCATCTCTGGTGTTCCGCCTGAGCTCCTCCTGCAATAGATTTGACCACAGTCATTCCCAATCCGAAATTTTTTCCTGGCTGTTGACAGAGTCTTCATAACTGTGCCAACTCTTAGGAAGTTCGAAGAGAGCCAAGCTCACAAAATCATCATCAACAACAGTTATTCCCACACTCCCAACATCATCAACAACAATTATTCCCACTTTGGAATGTTGTCGCCCTTTTCCATATTGATCTTCCTGAGTTTATATTTGAGTGCCAATTTCCTATGGTCACTACTGCTTTGGAAAATATCTGTCAAAACCTTCCACATAGAATATGTTCTGGCTTTCCCATGAAGGCTTGAGACAATGTGGTCTTGTACACCTTCCAACAGAATCCTCCTCGCATTTGCCACTTTATTTTGCCATGCATCAAGTAATGTAGCATCTGTCGAAGTGGGCTTAGGTACATCATTGTCGATGAATTCCTTCAAGCCATTATCTTCAAGCACCGTCTCCATCTTGTCCTTCCAGGCAATGCAGTTCGAGCTTCCATCGAGTGCATACTTTAGCCGCAAGCCATTGAAATCCATTTCGATGTTAACTCAACTGTAGCACCAAGAAAATATTTTTGCAAATTTGAATTCTTTCCACCAACAAACTCAACTCTTGCTTCAAAATTGCAATCTTCTGTGTTTCGATACCATGTAGAAATTTTAATACAAATTATGTATTACCTATATTCTCCTTATCTAACAATTATATACCACTGTTAAATACAGAATCACTTCTACAAAAATATTGTGGGATTTAAAACACGATCGCCAATTGTAATATCATGAAGAAAGATCAATCACTCATAACACAGATGTTTTTACTGGGAAAGCATAATGCTAGAAATCCCACTATCATATATTATGTATATATCATGGATCATGAAATAATATTATACAAAACTCTATTCCAAGAGCTCTCAGTACAATATAAAATAGTCTCACATTGGCATACAAAAATTGGAAATTTCATGTGCCAATTATTGCATCCAGATAGCCTACCTCCACTGCGCAATCCCAGCTGATAGCAATCCCCGCATGAATGGAATCCTGCTTGCCTTCACTGCTTAATCCTCATGGGCACATCCAATTTGTGTGTGGTCACATGTGTGCAAACATTAATGTCACAACTGATAGTCAATCTGTCCCTTTCACCTACATATCCATTGGGTCTCCACTGGATCTTACATGCATGTAGTTAATAGTAGTAAATATTCAGTTGCATGTGATACCACTGATTTTGAATGAATTAATAATTAATTAACTTTATCTCTCACTAGTGTATCTTAAGTTACAACTAGCTCAACTAAGTTTAACTCACTTAACTGAGTTTAACTACTTTACAACTCTCACAACTACACGTCTGACTCTGTTACAACTTCAAATCACTCAGTTACAACTAAGTCAACTTGCATGTCCCACCAACTAACCACTCAACTTGAAATTCCTATAGCTAACTAATTTTCCACTTCAGTTAACTATTTCCAAGTCCTCATTGAGAATAGAATATTGTTTATTGTCCACCTAATATTAAGGGATAATAATAGTCGACATGCATCTATAAACAGACATGGAATCTATAAATGGAACTCGCACATACATCTATAAATAGAATTTGCTCATACATCTATAAATGAAAATAATCTATAAATAGAATTTTCTCATGCATCTATAAATAGACCTCTACCTAAGAATAGCCTGAGGCTCCATCCTAGTGTAGGTGCATAATTTTCACTAGGATCTTCTTGTTGAATCTCAACATGTTGAATCCATCTGTAGTGTTAAAATTTAGAGACCTCCTTGTCTCTAAATCTGTTTGCAATGTTAAAATTTAGGTAGGTGGATTCACCGACCTCCTTAAATGGATTTATGAATCCATGTATAGCACTAAAATTATTATAGTTTTGTATAATATAGAGTATAAGTTTACAATATATAATAGTTTTATACTCCCTTTGGAAGGACAAGAAAGAGAGTTTGAAATTGATAGACAAGAATTTTAAGGGGTAATAAGAAATTGTTCCTCACATCTTAGAGAGACAACACATTATTTGTTGTGGGGTTTTTGTGGTGTTGTTACATACAATGGTTGATTATTGTAATAAATTCATAGATACAATTATTTTATAAATTTGAATTCAAGCTATGTTGATTTAAACTTGGTCAATTGCAAAACTGAGGCACAAAATTAGGTTCGGTAAGGTGAGAGATATAGTCGAGACTGAATTAGCAAGCATTGAGGAAAATCATCATCAATGCCTATCTTAGTCTTCTCTATGTCACATAGAATAACTCTGTGTACATATTTATTTTGTTTGCAAGTTTATGCAAGTCTTGAAATGAATACACTACTAACCTGTGGCTTGAGTAGTCAAGACCTAGGGGAATTTAAGCCATCAAAACTTGGATCACATCTGGCCTGGGCCGGATGCACCAACCCTTAGCATGGATGAATTTTTGCCCATGGACTTTCGAATCAAAGATCTTTACACCACATATTTCCTTAACAAAACACCCTGTCATCCTCTATTCTATGCCTCATAGACAAATCTATGAAAATATTAATTTCATTGTTATTTTTGGTTTTTTCTTCCAATACTTAAATTTTATAAAGTTGTAACTATACTTAAATATTAGTTAAATGGTATTTTTTATTATATTTTCATTACTTAAATTTTATCCATTTTTTAAATAGTAAAAAAACCTATCATAACTCAGTTGTAAAACCAATAAAGGGGACAACCATCACTGGTTGATATCCGCTAATGCAGGTTGAGTCATCGGTGTTATTCAAGGAAAACCATGCCACATGTAATTACCCACTGGCGGTTCGTACAGGTGCATGATTTCAATATTTCCATATGCCTCTCAGTCTTGGGTCATTAGGTTGTTCCTAACATACGAAGAAAACGAGCTTTAGCTAAGAAAAAACAATTTTAGGACATACTCCAAGCCGAGAATTTTATCCATTCTTATATTAGTTATATTTTCTTTAAAATTAAATGTGCGCTTTTTTTAAAACATTTTAATTGATTTATATTTATTTACCAAATTTAAAAATTATATAAATTATATGGAATATATTTGATTTTACAAAATAGAAAAAATATTTAATATGATATGGAAGATAACTACTAATTTAAAAATAATGTAAAATAAATAAATAAATCCAACCTCCCGCCACAATTAATTGTTTCTTTGAAGCCAAACTAATTCTTAGGCTACCAAATATGTAAATTTTGCATTAATGTTATTGCATACATAATATCCCAAATAATAGCCCAAATCCAACTAGCATAAAATCCATATAAATTCTCGGAGTGGCCCAACAAGAGGAAGGGTCATTGACTTCTCATGAACTGACTAAATTTAAGATTTCATGGACTCAAGGACTTCGAATTTGAAGCTTTCCCTAGAATACAAGAGACATTCAATTTTTTTTTCCAGTTCTACTTGAAACAAAATTCCTTAGAAATGTAGGGTATCTAGATCAAAAATATCTGAATTGAAGGTTTCCAGTGTTCTTTAATTTCTTATGTCAGGGCTCTCGCGATTGAATCAACATACACCCAATTGAACCCTTTTCAACCTGAAGGTCACTACATAATATAATGGGGAAAAATCATAGAAAACCATGCAGAGGGCCAAAGTGGCCACTACTGACAGGCCAGAGGAAATATAGATGGAACAGTGTGTACCCTTCCATACCTTACTCCTTTAAATTTTAATTTTCTCAAATTTTTTAGGGGTGAGGGAGGTCAAATAAGGCTTTGTTATAGCTATGACAATCAGGTTGATACATGTGTCTTTGGCATAATAACATATGATGTTTTCACACCTGCAATGACCTAAATAGATTCAAAACCCTGACTTATTTTGATTTTGAAAAATCCAAATTTCTTATTTGATTATGGAAATAATGCATCTAATCCTCCCATTCTCACAACAAAAATGACTTCTTATGCTCTTAAATTTTAGTGTCACATTCACTGCTTCTAGTTATAACCCAACCAAATTCTAATTATTTGGGGCTTTGTACTTTTGGGAAGCATATTTTTTGGTAGAGAGTGAGTCCCTGAAGTGCATAGAGAGGGGACAATATTTATCAATTCAAGGCAACATTCAATGAGTTGTAGCACACTTGAAAAAAGGGACTATTTTTCATTCAATTGAGGGATGTCTATTCCCTATAAGTGGAGAGAGTTTATTTACTAAGTTTCCTACTATTTTAAGGTTGAACCCTTAACTTGTGGATGAAATAATCATAATTTTCACTAATATTTTTGGATGGGTACTTTGTTGTGGGTTCATGACTGTGTACACATTTGTACCTAAATAAATATTAGAGTATGAGCTACGTATTGAAAGACATACTGTATATTATTCTCTACCATGGAAAGTTGATCCCATTGTGAAGAAATATATATCAGGTTCCCCTAACTCCTTATTGTTGTAATCTCTATTGCCACTGTACATTTTCTGAATATGTATTTCAAGGAAGAATGATGGAAGACAAGAGTTCAACATAATTAGAAATTTCTTAGAGGGATGTCTTTCCAGAAAAGAAATATTGGGTGCCCCTAGTTACTTTTTCCTCCCTGAAATGTGTAAGAAACCTAGGCTTTTTTACTATATTGGGTGGTGACGAGGTATCTTCTCTTGCATATGGTTTTGTAAATTTTGTACTATCTAGATAAAAACTTTGGAGATAACTTGTTCACCCTCCTTTGCCCATGTAGGAAGATCCTGTGACTTATATGGTGATGCGTCCTCATGAAATGTGACATCTAAGCCTACCACTATTTTCTTCTATGACGAAAGATAGATCTTGAAATCCTTAGAGGACTTACTATGTCTCAACAAAGATACTCTTCATGCTATAAGGTTCAAGCTTAGATCTCTTCTAATGAGGAATATGAGTATACACAAGGAAACAAAATATGAAAAGTGGGATATTTGAGGTTTCTCACTAGTAAAAACAACTTCTATTGTCTTGTCCTTCAATACCCTACAATGAAAATTATCTAGAATGTAGTTAGTTGGACATTGTGATTTTGCCTAAAGCCAAATGGGTATGTATAATTCATGAATCATAATGTTGACTATCTGATGGAATTTTTCTTCCTCTTTGCTACCTCATTTTGTTGAGGGTTATAAGGTATTGTCAGCTCCCTCTTGATTGTCATGTTCTTTCAAAAAGAATCAAAATACTTGGAGATATACTCCCCTCCATTGTCAGTTCCCAACACCTTAATCTTCTTACGTGTATGATTCTGTAGAAGAGGTTTAAACTCGTGTAACTTGTTGAAGATTTCATCCTTGGTATTTAGAAAGGAAATATAGGTTTCTTAGAAGAATCATCATTAAAATAGGCATAATCAGTGTTACCTAACAGTGAATATGAAGTTATTGGTATAACATGTCTGAATGGATTAGACCAAGAATCACTCTTGATTTGTATGCATTAAATGGAAAACTATTATTGGCATGTTTATTGAGTGCATAGTCATTGCACACTCCTCCACTATCTTCTTCAAGAGAGATAATGCACCATAATGCAGGTGATCAAATTTATTGTGCCAAAGCTCACAAAAATTTGTCACTGTCATGCATTAAAGCTTCATGTTTTATTGGATTAGAAAGAAACCTGTATAGACCACCCTACGTCACACCTATGTACAGAACTTGACTAGGGTTATGCTTGCGATATTTGAATGGATTTGTTTATTTTCAAACTCAAATATACACCTAATATTGATCATGGCTAAGAGTGAAAGAATATTTTGTCTTAAACCAGGAGAATATAAGACATCATCAAGCTCAAGAACATCACTTAATGGTATATAGAAAGAGACTGAACCCATAATTGTAATTGGATATGTGGCATCATAACCTAACTCCTATATCATATCAGTCTCCTACTCCTGAAGTATTTTGAAGACCTTATTGAAGTTTTTGTCTTTATATTTTCCATTGTCCACATATTTCCCTACACAAGATATGGTGTGAAAGGGATGGCATGAAACCATGGAGAAGGTTTTCTCAATCTTGAATGATAACTCATCTACTCTGGTTGAGGGTTTTGTGCTCTTGGCACTGGAATAAATTCACATAATTCATGTCTTTCTTTCCCTGGTTTGAGGAACCTGAATCCTCCTCCTTTTGACCCCTCTAGGGTCCTCCTTTTTCACCTTCTATCCCATTTTTCTAGTGAGAGAAAGGTTTTAGATCTACTGTGGTCTGGTTGAAGTTGTCTCTAGTTTTGTTTCTTCTTGGATGAAATCATCCAAAAGTTTCACAATGGTGAGAAGCATCTCACAAAGCACACACAACCTTAACAAAAGGGTCCCTAGACAAAGATAACCTATTTAATGTTGTGGGGACCATCTCCTCATTCTCCACCTTTGTGCCAATGCTATTTAGCTGATCTTGAAGCTTAATGATCTTCCTAAGGTGATGTCACTGTGTTTATAACACATATCACTCTTTTGTGGCAATTAAATTATTCTTCTGCAATTTTCTGTGAGAAATATTCACACTTTGGTTCATAGATTAAATCATCATATATCATAATAAAACTTCTCCATGATGTGAGGATCAAATGGTCCTTCATAGAATCAAGGATGATTATATATCTTTGGTTTCCTAAAAAAAAATCCAAAGATCAATTTCCTCTAGTAACAACTGCAATCCACACATCCAAGGTGTAAAGTTGGAAACAGTGTCTTTAGGGTCACACTCTTAGATTGATACTAGTCATCTACACACCTCCTAGAACAAACCTCAAATCAACAACCTATCATAACTGCAAAATTCCCCTCTTAGGAAAAAATATCACTCTACTCATTGGAGCAGTTGGGCATCCCACCCACTAGAACCTTCCGAAAACTCCCTCTAACAAGAAAAACCCTTTTTGATACATAGATTCCTGGAAGATTTCAAATTTGTTGCTCTGATACATGTTAAAAATTCAGTGCATGTCAAAGTTGATCCCTAACTAATGGGAAACTAAAAATGTTAAACTTCTATTAAAACAGTAGAACATGAATACTAGATCTATGTGCATGGAAAAAATGGAAACACTAACATAAAGTACGGATCTGAATTATCATTCACATATGCTTCTATTAACTCAAAAAATAGGAATTATAATGAAATAGCTCAAAGTTATGATATTCTAAATCACTTAATGAACAATACCCCTATCATACCTTTCTTTTATAGATAAACAACAGGTTAGGAAATAGCAAAAATAACCCATCCCAATGAGCATCCAGATTTAGGAAAGGAAACCCTCAAAATAGTCTAGAGAAGCACACTCGGGTATGCACAATAAAGGTACTAGGATTAGTGCACCTTAATTGTACAAGTCTACTAAAGCGGAAGCCTGAAGGATTTGATTTTTTTCAATTGAGTGATTGAAATTATAATTTGTTTAATATATATTGGAGAATGGAAGTTACAAAACTTTGGTTAAATATTACTTATACAGGGCTGAAGGCCTTATCAATGGTTGAGAAAGGTTCCGATACGATTTAATTGTTTGTTGAGCCAGATCAATCATTATCATGTTTGTTTGTTTCTTAAAGAAAATAAGAAATGGTAATTATGGTTTATGTTGTATGTATTTCAACGAATTATGAATTTCTTGGAGAACCGATTTTACTATCACAGGCTGCACAATAATGTTGGACACCAAGGATAATTAATTTGGATATATTCATGATATTAGGTTCTATTTTGAATCACCCCCATTGTGATGCTTACATGACATGAAATTTCAAAAATTTGTGATTTCACTATTTATAAATAATTAGTGTCTCATGGAATATAATTTTTACTTTATTCTAATTAGAATCTGTCAGTGATATGCTGTAGAGATGTTCCCTATTTACATATTAATTTCGATAAATTAAAGTCCATTAGATCAAAGGAGACAAGACCTTCATCATCCATTTTGGATAGGCACTTTAATATGAATGAAGGCCATTGATTTTAATTTCCATGGGGTAGGATGCCCAATTGCACTTATTCTTCAAGTGAATCACTTTCCTTTTATGATAATGATAGTGAAATGTGATGATAATATTCTTTCAACATTATGTATTTTGTACTTTTTTACATACTTTTCACATAAGTTATTCTTCACTCACCTGGGGCATTCGTTTTAGCAAGTGTGGAAGATATGGTTGATACAAAACAACATTCTAGATGCGGTCTATTAATGTAACTTAGTGAGTAGTTACCGGGATGTAACATAAATAATGAAATTTCTCAAGATGAAAATAGAAGATAAGTCTATTAGTGACTCAAATGAGGTGCTACCACTTGAAAATTTGTACTTGTTACTGTGATACCAAGAATACTATGATGAATACATTTTCCCTATTGGGAATCATGATTTACGTTAGACCAAAACCCACAAGTGTTAGTCAACAATCATATTTCAAGATATAAGGATCCATGAGAGGTGGTTAGTCCATGTCTTGAAACAAACAGGGAGAATTTTTTATCCAATGTCCAACAATATCCCCCCCAACATGAGACGGGTGTGTATAAAACTCATGACCTACACTCTGATACCACTTGTTGGGAATCATGATTGTCGTTATACAAAAACCCACAAGTGTTAGTAAATGATCGCATTGCCAAAGATAAGGATCCACGAGAGGCAGTTAGTCCATGTCGCGAAACACACAGGGAGCATTGGTTTATCCAATGTCCAACGTTCCCAAAAGAAATTAAATTTTCTTGTCTAGATCTACATCAAGAAAATTTTCTTGTTTCTTGTATTTTAATGATTACCCAGTTATTTCATATTGTTTGGCTAGAAAATTGAACCATGGGATACTGCATCAAGGTTAATATTCTAGACTTAATTGGAAAAAGAGGGCGGGGAAATAAAAAACACCCATTTAGGAGAAAAAATGATATATGTTTCCAATTTTATAATGCTCATGAGTTTGATTTTTCATATGATACTAATTTAGGTCAATATTTTGTCACAAAAAGGTAGCTCACTTTTAAGTTTTGTGTTGTTTGTTGTGATATATGTATGCTCTTGTAGTCCTGATGGGAAGATTTTCTTGGACGGAGGATAAGATGACCTAGTGCAGGTATGGAGTATGGAAGATTGTATTGTGGTGGCTTGGGGTTAGGGTCATAACTCTTGGGTAAGTTATTGCTTCTTTTATGTTGATATTACTAATATTTGATTTGGGTTTGCATGCACTTTAGCTTGCTTAAATATCCATTATGATTTACCATGAGTATCATATAGGTTAGTGTTGTTGTATTTGATTCATGTTGGATGCTACCTTGCTTGGATGGTGCAAAAGAAAGCACCATGTACTGGTTTGGATTAGTTGGGTAGGTGGTGTACTTCATATTTTCATGGGATATAGAAAGCTTTCATGTAGTACTATTGTTTTGAAATTTATTTGTAGCATTTTGCAAAAAATTATTTTGATGAAAATTTGTTGGTTAGTTAGTGTCAGATTAACTTACTATTGAAAACGAGATTTTTAGCATGATCGATGAAACCCAATTATGTTTTAATGTCTTTTATGTCATCTCCCAACTTTAGATGCCATACCATGATATATTCTAATGGAAGCTCTCTAGGTATGCCAAAAACATTTTAGTGCCCAAAAATTAATTTTGTTTGGTAGTAGATGTCTCTAGCATATTTGAGTTAAAATCATATCAATCGTGAATTTCAATTTGAAACTTCATTCCCAGATTCCACATGTACGACTGAAAATTACAAGATGTGTCCAAACGGTTTGATTATAACTTCAGTCACGGGTCACAAGTAAAGTCCACTTGGCATAAGTCAGAAGTATTAAGAAAAAGTCTCTATCTAGTTTTGTGTATAGTCTGTAACATATATCTACACTTTTTACCTTTTCTTTCAAATGCCTGCATCTTGGAAACCATTCATGTGATTTTCATGGATTGTTGTTCTGGGAACCAAGGATAGAACATAATTCACCCATACTGAAAATTTCTGATTTAAAGGAAAAAAAAATGTTCCTATGTTACTTGTCATCCACTTATTATCAAACAAGACATAATTTGAAGGGTTGCATTAATATCCCATATTTGTACACAATTCTGCACAATTTTCAACTTGAAATGTGAGTTCCTTCAATTCAAATTGTAGTGGTTTACCTCTTGATACCATATTACTCTTTCATGATATAAATATGGCCATTGAGAGGCATACTGAGTATATTGCGGGTAAAGGAAAGAGTTTTCCAATGATATCTAGCCATTCTCCTTTAAAGAATATTTTGTAGCAAGGTTCTATTATAACTCTAATAAGTGATGAGTACATTTATATTTAATTTATTTACTTTATTTTTATAAATTTCCTTCAACATAAATCATAATTAGCCTTAATTCCAGGCCATTGAGTGCTAATTAATTACTATCTGACAATGTTTTCTATTGATTTTTCATCATCAATTTCATTTTCTTCTTTGTATTTCATATTTCATCCCCCTTATTCTAAGGGTATAAGATGAGATGTTTCTATTGAGGTATTTCATTCCTGTTGATATGATTTTGGGTTTGATATTTTTTGTATTAGTGCATTTGTATAATATACGATGACAAATACTTGTGCTGAGGTAGGAATGATAACGAAAATTTATTTTTCCCTTTAACAGGATACTCAATTACTGATATGGGACTTGGTGATGTGTTGTAGTGTCTGTGTGAAGGTGTGCTCCAGGTGGCCCTCTTACATACAATACAATTAGTCAATATTCCAGTGTGGATAATGTTAATTCTGTTGGTCTTCTTCAATCTGATCCAAGTAGGAGAGATGTTCCAAAACCCTCCCCTCTAGTGGCTCACAGAGTACATGCAAAACCTCTTTATGGCCTTATTTTTGCAAAGGATTCGATTATCACATGTAGGCATGAGGTACATGTTGAAGCTCTAGAATTCCATTGCAACAACTTGGGGGATAACCACACAGTTTGGACCTTGGAAGAAATTCCATTTCCGTTTGGTATAGTGGCTCCAACTGGGGATAATGGGACTGGTTTCCCAACAAATATTTGATATGATGATGATGGGTTTTATATAAGGTGAAATGGAAAATGATTTTAATCTAAAAGGAATGATCTATTTAAATAATAAACACATGCATCTATTTAAAGTAATACTTAATTTAATATATACCCGGGAATGACTTAACTCATGTGATCTACAAGGATATCTTAAAGAAAAAGTTAATAAAGATCATTCAATTGCTATAAGCGATGAAATTGTTTAAAGATAATTATTTTGACTAAATAGATAGGAAAAATAATTGTGAAACTATATCACATATATAAATTGATCATATACTCAATAAGGAATTACAGCTGAAATTTTTTACAATAGTGCTTTAACGAAAAACTATAACTCAGATCTCATACATAATATAAGAAAAATTATTGCTAATACATAAACAAAACTCAATCATAAATATAGAAACACTGGTTATGAAAGGTTCTACTCATGAAATCAACAATGTTGATCTTCTTATTTTCAACCAAATACACTCTAAGAGTAGAAAAATGAAAATTTAGTAGAGTATGCTTCAGTATCAAAGAAAATCAAGATCTTGTTTCATATATTTCATCAAAACAATCGCAAAAGTACAAGAATGCAAGATTTTGCAAATTTTTTTTGATAAATCCCGGACCCCTCTCTAAATGCATGAGAGAGGTTTAAATAATATTACATATGTATCAAAAATATATTATTACATAGAAAGATGAGGAGGTTTCAAACAACCTATTAGCACTCTCCCCACCTTCCAAGGTTGAAAATAGGATTGAAGAAAGGTAACCACAAACCAATATTTAGCTAGGTAGCTAGCTCTCCCTAACCAGAGAGGGCTCCCTATATGCCACTTTTTAAAATATTCAATTTAAGGCTGAGTACTAGATTTTAGGCTAAATGTAAGTTAATATGTTTGAAATTTGTTTAATAATTTGTTTGCTGGATAGAAATAATTATCAATGAAACTAAAGTTGATTTCAAAGACTGAATTGCAGAGAGCAGAGGGAGGCAAGGTAGGTAAACTATTTGAGCATAATTAATTTGTCATTGTGTATGTGATGATAGTTAAGGTAGGAATTTGAATGAGAATATAAAATGAATTCATTCTTCAAAAGAAATGCACATTTTTGAAAATCTTAATAAACAGATCATAATATTGATTTATGTTTATAAACTAGTAAGATTTTCATACAGAAGTTGAAATGAAAGTGAAATAACAGAGAGGAAAACATAATGCTCAAAAGAAATACCACATGAATCTCACAATATCTGTCGCAACTTCTTTGATTTCATTAAAGGAGTACAAAAGCTCCACAGTAATACACAGAGTTCTCAAAACTCAAATTATCCAAGCAACCCAGAATACTTCGTACAGTGAAGTATTTATAGAAAATTTATTTTACAATAGGTTACATAAATGCTATCTTAACAGGTAGCATTTTATTTTACAGATTAAACTCTAACTTTAACATGGTAATAAAGTCGATTTGATGTGCTGGCACTGCTCTAACAGAAAACAATTGTTGAAAAGAGGAATTGTGGACTGCGTTGGCTGTTAGCTGATTGATGACTTGATAGAAGTTGACTTTTCTCTTCTATTATTTACTCCTGAAATTCACACAATTTTTCCTAGCACTGTTCATCCAGGATGGTCAATTTTATTACCTTACGGTAGACTTCATACATTTCAGTGTATTTGGAAAATGTGGGCCTCACCACAAAAACATGTTTTACCTCATACTGAATAAAAATATCATTGCTTAATGTTCCCAACAATGCCCTTTTTGTCATTATACCTTTGATGTTTGAAAACTTGGCAGTATCTCTGGAAATTTCTTTAAGTCTTCTCCAAAAATCCTCTTTTGTCATCAATTTTTCATTGATTACAAACAGGGAAGGCAATCCTTTTTGTGTCAAAGGCTCTATTTTGTTGAATAATCTTCGCACTATGATTTCTAGATTATGACACTTCTCCTCAAGCTGAAGAACTAAATTATTCTTTTTGAGAACCTTCTTTACCTCCAGGATTATTTATGTTCTATCATCTATGCCCAAATCATCCATCTCATACATGTTCTTTGAATTTAGAAACTTGATAATGTTGTTTGCTATAGCAAGCTTATCTCCAAGTTGTGCTTTAATTGTTGCAATAAGTTCATTTTCTTTCTGTATCACCTCCTTTTGTTCAAATATAATCTGTATACTTGGCCAAATTTCATTAATAGATCCACGATATCTTCCCATATTATTTCTTTTACTTCGCCCAAAGTGTTTCCAATGGCTGATTCCTTTTTCTATTTTTGCAACCTCTCAATTAGCTTTTTAGCTCTTTGTGCTTCAGCTACATGTGAACTTTCATCTTTAGACTTATGATATTGTAGAAACTGCAATTGGTATTGTAATTTCTTTATCTCCTCTTCCTGAATTTACATATTCTGCACTTCTTTAGTGAGCTTCTGAGCTCCATCTGCAGTACTTGTTGTAGAAGGTTTGGCTATAGGAATAACTGCAAGAGGCACTGCTTCTAAAGGAACTTTAGATGTTTTTGTTGTTTGTTACTTTTCCTTTATCATTTTCTCTAGCTCTGATTCCATATGTTTTATTTTAGCATTATATTCCATAATCAGCTTCATCATCTCTTCTTTCTGGGATTTAGTCTCTTCAATGTCCTTTGTTGGAGGATCTTCTGTAGCTGGAATTTTCAATTGCTTTCTTAATGTTGCTGTGTTAGAATTTTTATTTTTGATGATTTATTATATTGCATCGACATTGAAATGATCATATCCCACTTTGATCACTAGGTCTTCCAGAGTTTTGATTCTCGTGTCTTTAGAAAATGAAGAAACTTTCTCCATTTTTAGCTGTGATTAGACATTAACCAAAGAAACCTGCAATTTTGACAAACTCAAATCAGTATTAGTGAGAGTGGATGAAATAATCTCACCAGTTTGTTTATGTAACTCCATTTGATCTATTGGATGTATCTCCTTAGTATCAAACTCAAATGCAGTATTTTTGTAATCTTCTTTTGACTTTGGCTATGGAATTTGTGCTTGATGAAAAGAAAACTACATTTTTCCCTTATCTAAATCAAAATCTGAGAGGAACCTGCTCTGAGAGATGGGAATTTTCTTCCAAAACTGATTTTATGTGCTGGTCTTCAACATTTCATTATTCAAATTTGTCTCCCTGAAGGTATCAAAGAGAGTCTTCTCTTTTTCCCCTGTAACAAATGTACTGGTTTGAATGGCTTTCTGTTGATCTTGAGAAACTGTTGAAGTAGTAGGAGTAGAAGTATTTTGATCACCTCCCTGTGTGGAAGGAGATGTCTCTCTGGTAATAATAATTACTTCTTGCTCTGAATCCTTGCTAGGATTGACTTTTGGATTGAGCTTTCTCTTCTTTCTATAATGAATTTTGAATTCTTTGCTAGATGAGTCAGTCATTAGAGATGGCTGATCATCTATGATCCTTTTTCCTGCTCTCTCCTATGCAACAAGAGTCTGTAATGTTGATGTAGACACTATTTGTTCTTCATCTTCCTATAAAGTACCCTCAGTCCATTCAATTTGATTCTTATATCTCTCAATTTCTAGTCTATGTGTATGAAAATAAGGTGTATATTTGTTCTCTACCCTTAGTTTAGAAATAACACCAATTGGATCATAAGACCATGTGAAACTGAGGCTAAATTGCATCTCTTTCAACAGTTTATCTGCTTCTTCCCTTGTTGTCCTACTATTACAAATAAAAGGTCCTATCTATGTTTTTATTTTTAATTGTGACTTATTTTTAGCACATACAAAATGTACTTCATCAACGCTAAGCGTTTGTTTGATATATTCTAATGAAAAATTCCTCATTTGGAGGAATTTTGGCAACTTGTAAGGGGAAAGCTCATAGCCATAAACTCTGAGTTTTGTATAATTATGATAGAGATACCAATCTCCTGTTCTAGCTTAATCTGATATTTACAACACCTTTATGATTTCTTCACTAATCCTGGGTTCTGTAGTGTTGTTTAGTAAATTAAGTGCTCGATGTAGAAAAAATTCTAAAAATTGTTTATATGAATATTCGTTTTGTTCCTTCATCACTAATAAAGTCCAGAAAATAATTGATTGTTGATTTCCTTCCTCATTCAATTTCTGTAATGAAAACTTGAATTTGTCTCCTTGAGAATATAAAAACAAATAAACTAACACATATGCATATTTGAATACCTCTTCAGTTGGGAATTTAACAAACTGCTTGATGAGCTCCATCATTAGACATATTTGGAGGGGTTAATGATCACCTTTTTGCCATCTTAAATCTCTTTTTCTTGCATTTTTCTTGTTATTTGGTTTTATGATGCTAGTATAGGTGGTGATTAAGGCTAACATACTCTGAGTGCCTAATATGAGGTTGAGTGCAGAAAATCATGAGTAATTGGCATTATTTATGAAGATTTTATCATAAATAACTGAAGGAGACATCAAGGAGAAATTATAGGAGAGTTATCCACCCTCCTTAACTCTCAAATGCAGCCAAAGGATCCGCATGAGATCCCCTCCAACAATTCGAATTTCAAAAGCAACCAAGTGCACCCGATCTATGGTTTACCTGGAGTCAAAGTGGACTCAATCACTATTTTCTAGGGAGTTGTTGGTAGCTACCCTGTGGAATAAATAAAGAAGAGATAGAGCTAAGAAGGATTTGATTCGTTTGGGAATTTTGCTGCAAGCTATTGAGCATTTGATTATTGTACTCAGTGATTAAACTTTGAGAAATGTACGAGACTATTCTTTCATGAAATAAGAACACTAATTTAATTTTAATGATTTAAGTTTTAGAGAGCTAGGCTTGTGGTTTAGGGTCCAATCCATGTTCCTAAACTTCTCTATTGTACTTTTTCTTTGCTTTCTGCCCTTCAATTAGCTCTTCTTCTAATAGTTTCATCGTTGCTTAGATTTTTCTTTCAGTGTGCTGAAATAGGTTTCATTTTCTTATGAGTATTAGAATAGAGGAGAAAACTTTAAAAGGTTTGGATCAAGACCTCCCTTCTCATCTCTGTCAATAGAGCTCGAGGAGGGTGAACCTTCCCACAAACCCAAAAATTGATTTATGTTCACTATTTCTGAGTTTAGGAAAGAAATTTCATTACCAGTCCGAGTCTTTCTTTCACTGTATTATCGTGCGTTCATCTATTTATCATGCATGGATCGACAGGGTTGTTTGCAGGAATAAAAAATGTTCCAGAGAAGTTCATTAATCCATTCCACTTTATTTTCCAATTCCTCTCCATATTTGTGTTATTCTTTAAAACCTTGATGTTGCGCCTCCATTTCCCTCCTTTTTCTCTTCTTATTAGCTGCTGCACCCTTTTTTTATTGACAAAAACCATTAAAAGTTTGACCTCCGCCTTTCCTCCTCGAAATTCTCGTATCACATTTTGCACTTCGCACTTTCCTCCCAATTGCACTACCACTTCTCCACCAACCCTACAATATTACGATACTGTGATATCGCATATCGTATATCACATTTCCACTTGGTTCCCCTCAATATTTTCCGCCTCCAAACCCCGATTGCGATATTACCATACTCTGCTACCACCTTACCCATCACATTTCACATTTCGCAATTTCTATTCCATCACATTTATTAACACCTTCCGCTTCCAGACCCCAATTGCGATATTCCTTTGCACCTTACCTTCACCATATATATTACTAAAAATGTTTGAAACATTGGAAATCCCTTTACCCTTACCTTTGAACTTACGACATTTCCCTTTCCTCCATCACAAATCACAATCTCTATCCACTCTTCGTTAACACTTACCGCTCCCAACCACAGATTGCGACGTTACTGTAGCACTTTGCCACGTCATCCCTATCGCAAATCACATTTCGCAGTTTCTATCCCCATCGTATATCGCATTTTTCTCCCACTCCCGAACAACACTTCCGCTACTCCTCCAGCTTTGCAATACTACGATATTGTGATATCACATATCGCATATGTCATTGCCACCCCCCTCCTACAACTCCGCGATCGCACTTTTAAAAGCCTCCCTGTCCAAAGAATTTTTGTGATATTAAAATTTTTAATAAAGTTTTTAACCCCTTTCTCACTCTCCTAAGCCTTGTTTCATGTGGTTAAGCCCTCCATTAGCAACGTTACCCCTTTATTCTCCAAACTACAAGTAACACCTCTTCAAATTAGAATTAGGTCATGAATAGTTGCATAGATAGGAGCATGATAGATAGAGCAGGGTGTTTTTAGTCGATTGGCCACGTTAAGTGCAATCTAAATTAGTTTCCCTGCTGCCATTTCCTTTCTGCAAATTAAATTAGTTTCATTTCTACCATTTCCTTTGTACAAATTAAATTAGTTTCATTTCCATCATTTCCTTTTTGAAAATTAAATTAGTTTCATTTCTGTCATTTCCTTTCCGCAAATTAAATTAGTTTCATTACCATCATTTCCTTTCTGTAAATTAAATTAGTTCCATTTACGTCATTTCCTTTATGCAATTTACGTTAGTTTCCTTTCTGTCATTTCATTCCAGCAATTTACTTTCCAGTTCTTATCATAGTTTAATAAATAACACCCTTTCGTAAATCAGAATACGATGACATGAGAAAAATTCATCTGCTATGTATATAGTACTGTCACCACCAATTTTGTACGAACATCGGGTTGATAAAGTAAAGTAGGGTAGCCCTTGGGAGTTGCAGCACTCTTGGTGCAATATCATGGCTCACCACTACTCATGAATGGAATCTGCAATGAATTGACTGAAGTTGAATATAATGGAGGGTTTGGAATCTATGGAGAAAATGGTCATGAATCCTATGATGGCTTCATCTACCCATTGGTATGAATAATAACAAAGAAGGTAAGAGATAACTGTGATGATTTGTTTGGCTCTTTTAGGGAAAATGGATGATGGAAATGGAGGATTCTTCTTGGGTAATGGAGCATTTTTAGTCATAAAAAACTCAAGAGCTTGAGCTCTTTTTGAAAAATCTAATTTCTGATATATTTCAATCAGTGCTTCTTGAGAAAATGGAGTGGCATTCTCTGTGATGGGGTATTGCATCATTTTTTCTATGGTTTCGACAGTTATGATTACTAAAATCTCTCATGTAAGAGCGATAATAGCTCTTTGGTTAAGCACATACCAAGCTTGGCATTTTCTAACAAATTCTGGGGCACTATGGGTGTGAGGAAATATATAATGAGGCAAGTTTGAATCCCACAACCCTATATCATCATATTTATCTATAAATTTATCCTCTAACCAACAATACATTTGAATTAATTCAAGCTTATAAAGGGTTTCATGGATCTTATGGTCTTTGTCTGCTAATGGTATATGATGGAAGTCAATTTGAGGGTGAAGTAGTAGACTTACTGGTTCTTCTGGTCCTTTTTTATTTGGAGGCATGATTGAATCTGTTTGAATGGTGGAGGAAAATTTTCTGATAGAGAAACGGAGGTCAAGACTGAGAGAAAGCTTTGCAGATTAGAGGAATATCATCAGCTGCAAAGAATTCTTTAAACAGTGGTCAGGTTTATGTTCTGGAGTTCTGGTGATCTCTGTGAATTCGTAATTGTCCTGTACAGAGAAGAGTCAAAAGAAAAACGAAGGTTTAAACAGGCTTCTAGGATGAATTTATGAACATTTGGGTTTAATTCCCCTTGAAAAAGGGCTCAGGTAAGTTAGCCTAATAGTTAGAAATTAAATTTAATTCGCTAATGGTTATAGGAGGGTGGGAATTTATTTGATTGGACAATAGCGTAGTTCATGTGGCATGACATGGATGGTGAGCGGAGCAGTGGTTTCATCCAGCAGATAAGCGGTATTTTGGAGGGGTCTATCAGCAGTAAATGGTTTTATGGGGGGGGGGGGGTGCGAAATCCTGTGCGGTTGCCATGTAACTACAGGGTCAGGTTATGAAACCACCCTTTTAGAACCCCTTGCCCCCCCCCCTGACGTTAAGTTTCAGATGATGAGGGGGGGGACGAAGTTGTATGTGGGTCGTCAGATTAGATCATGGTGCAGTAGATGTGAAGTGAGGTGAGCGGTAGCTAATGTTTAGCGACGATTAATGAATGGTGGGGTAGGGGGATATTAAATGTAATATGACTTGGATGGTTGACAGGGTGGGGTATGTAACGTGTCATATGGGTAGTGGTAGGCCCATCGCAATCAGGCATCAGAGAAATGAGGCAGGTAATGTGAATGGAGAGCCATAAGATTTGTGATATGCGATAGTGATGCTAACGTGGCAGGGGATGGGTCCCACTGTAATATCACATATCAGGGTTTGGAAGAGGCAACATAAATGATAATTAAAGGATTTTGCAAAAAATTGAAGGGTATGGAGGGTAAATGAAATGGATTAAGGCTTTTCATATGCATGAAAAGGGTAAATATGGAAATGAAATTTACTCACCCTTTTTTACACTTTTACACTAGCACATTCCTCTTTCAAATGAGATGAGAAGGAAAATTGATTTCCTTTGAAGCTCTGATAGTCAAGATGACTCTTTTTATTGTAAATGAAACAATGAGACAGAGATGAAAATTTTGAAACTTGAGCTATATGAAATAAAAAATATGGTTTTTGTTTGGACTACATAAACTTGCTTGCTCCTTCATCATATTTTTATGAATGAAATGGAGGATTCACTACCTTATTTTAGTAAAAATCTGAAGATTTTTCCATGGGAAGTTTTGATCCTAGACATGACCTATATGAGATGGAGTGACCTGACTCTAGACCTCTTAGTGATGATGGTGGAAATGGTGACCTTGAAAGTGGTGATGAAATGATGTGAAGGAGCAGCATACCAAGATAAGACTTCTTCAGTGAACAAAATTATTGCTAAAAAATAACTGAAAAGGCAGAAAAAATTGATTAATGACCTGATGAAAAACTCTCAAAAGATCTATTTTTGATCATTGATAGACTAACTCTAACATTGGCTCCAGTTGGGGATGACAACACCTTCGGGAGGTGTCAAGAACACCATAGATCAGGTAGCCTTATCCATTGGGCTATGGAGTCAACTGGGTTATGTAAAGCTTTAAATAGACTGAAAATATTGAATTAGAAAAGACTGAATTGACTGTGACTCAATAACTGACTAAAAACTATGAAATTTAAAAGAAAACAAGAGTTGTTATAGGAGTCTTATGGCCTTCTCCTCGGGATTCAAACTTCAGCAGCATTTCTTGTTTTTTCTTGAATATCAAGTGTAAACTAGTATATACAATGACAGTGAATTTATTTCTTAATATTTCAAGAAATATAATGCTTTAGAAACCTACCATTGATAGGTCCTCCCAGCACTCCTGCCCTTCAATATATTCTAGAAAAAATTCCTTGTTTCCTCTGAATGCTACGATATTGTAAGGTCCTTTCCATATATTTTCAAATTTCCCATTATTTCCCTTATCTTCATTTCTAGCATCCCATCACAGTACAATATCTCCAATCTTGAATTCATCAACCTTTGTTTTTATTTCAAAAATATTTTTAATCTCGTCATGTAGCTTTGAAGTATTGCTAAAAACTTGATCTCTTGATTATTGCAAATGTATCATCTGACTGATCCTCCTATGAATTTCATTAGGCTCATTTTCAACCTCCTGCAAAATATTCATTACTAGAACAACCAAGGAAGAAGGTAAAAAAATGTCAACTCATGTAATGAATAGTTTCCTTCATACCAAAATTTGAAGGAAAATAAGGAGAAGACCCTTCAAATCATGTAATGACTTATCATCTTTGGTGCACATCCAAATCCTTAATTGATGTTTCCGTTTGATTGAGACTTTTTCAAATAATTTTGATCGGTTTAACTGCAAAGTGGTACATCGAGTTACCACACGACTCTTTCAATAATTTCAATTCTTTAGCAACAACCTTCATAACTCATTTTCATTTTCCAGTTCGTTATGACAATGGCACAAAAATGTTAACTTGATTAAAACAAAGTACGTCTACATACATTTCAGATACACGAATGGCGACGTAGATGACGTTTAGTGAAAGTTTTTATTCCAGACCAAATTTCGGCAGAATGGTTTATTAAATCAATACTTCCAAAGATTACTGAAGATGTAGCTAAGGGAGGCATTGCCACAAAATAACACGTCATAGCCCAACCGCAATATTTAGACATTGAATACACACATTTTGGTACTCCATATGAAAAAAATCTCGATTTACCACATGCCTAGGTCAACTTACAACAACTCCTTATGGTTCCCATTCTGCAGATGGTGTAATTGGTACAGTTAATACTACAAGGATTAAGAAGAAATCATCTAAATCTACTTCTCCAATTATAGCTCTACCAAGTTCACCTAAAGGATACTCTTCCCTCAAAACTTCTGTCGAAATTCATGTATTAGACTCATCCCCAACTAAAGTTGAATTTGGTAATAAGAACAAAGGGAAGGGTAAAAATAAACAAAGAACTTCTCACAAAGAGAAAGCTGAAAATACCGAACCATCAGACGAAAAAAAGAAACCTCTTTATCCTTTTCTTATTTGTGATGAGGATCACTACACCAAATAGAGTCCACATCGGGCCGAGGCATCCAAATTTTTCAAAGGTTCATTGACACCTGTTGTCTTAAAAGATCCTTTTCCATCTCAAGATAGCAAAATGATAGGATCTTCTTCCAATTAATTGGAAGATATTTTGATGATGTCTTAGGTCATGGTTGCGAAAATATCTCAAAACTATCGATGTAAGAGTCTTGTAACTGGTAAAGAGACTAAATCATCCAGTCAACCACCAGTAACCACTCCTTCAGTTTTCGAACCATTGTAAATTGAGAAACCTAACCCTAATTTAGTGATTAAACCACCTACCAAAGGTGTACTTCCAAAATCGGCTTTCAATCCACATGTGAGAGCCACTTAGAATTACAACATTGTTCAAGATTTGGCCATATCCCCTTCGGCAATGTCGGCCCTTGAGGTGCTACAATCATGTCTAGATCAGAGGAAATTACTATTATCAGTGATAGGAGCTATTTATCCTCAAGAATCAAATCTAATGGTCTTTGATCTTGAAAATTTTGTACCTAGACTCCCAAATCAAATGGCTTTTCAAATTTCAGTATTAATCAAATCAAAGCAAGTTTTTCACACTGTAATTGATGAGGGAGAATCTATATGTATTATGTCATTAGCTTGTTGGAAAACTCTTGGTTATCCAAGAATAAACCAATCAACGACCATCCTTAAAGCCTTTGATGGAAGAGTTTTTCACCCAGTCGTAATACTCCAGGATCTGCCTATAGAAGTAGAAGGATAAACCATAACACTAGAGGTGGAATTTGTTGATGCCCCTCTTGATTACAACCTTATTCTAGGTTGCAATTGGTCTTATGCTATGACTGTTGTTGTTTCATCAGTCTTTCAGATGATAATGTTTCCTCATAAGGGAAATATTGTTAAAATCAATCAGTTGTCTTACTTCGCTTCATACCCTACTTCTACAGATAGTATCCAACATGTCGAAAAAATAGTTATCCATTACAAAGATGTTGGCGTAGGACTAGTTAAGGATTCCGCTCTCATGGGAGCTTTTTCTATGCCTTCTCCCAATGTACCGTGAACTATTGCCAATATCAATATGATCACATCAAGAACAATTCCATTTGATGACACATGGAATGTACATTTAGAATAATAATTGGACTCTTATGATGGCGAGATGCCTTTAAGTCATTTTGAATTGGTATATGTAGCAGTACAATCATTTTCTAATACTATATCGACTTCTAATGATCAAATGAATGTGGTCAGTGATGAATCATGTTCTATATCAGGGTCAACTTTGACATCATTTCTGGATCCTTTTCAACATGTATTTGAAATTGATGAAAATATTTTAGAAATAGTGTCATCAGACGAATTACCATGGGACGATCTACATCATCGATATTCTTTTTTTATTGACCTTGATAAACATGAAAATTATTTTTCATCAATATTTATGATTGATTATGTCAAGGAACCTAAAAATTCCACATTGATTTTACATTCGGATTCTAAGAAAAAATTGGGAAATATTTCTACAACAATTCCTATTGACATATCGATTAAACCTGGAATAATTGAGAACATTCATATAGGTGATTCTTATTCGATTAAAGAGATGAAAACTTACAAAGCCCTATTTCAAGAATTCCGATACATTTTTTCCTGGTCTTATGAAGAAATTTTAGGTATTGATCCTAATATTGTTATTCATGAAATTAAGACATACCCATATGCTAAGCCCATTAGACAGATATTACATCCAATACATCCGTGGAAAGCTGTTGCAATCAAAGTTGAAGTTGAAAAATTACTATGAGCAGGATTTATTTATCCTATTCCCTTGACGGATTGGGTATCTAATATAGTTCCCATAACAAAAAAATAAGGGACTATCAGAATATGTTTCGATTATAGGGATATTAACAAGGCTTGTCCCAAAGACAATTATCCTACCCCCTATATCGATCACATTGTTGGTGATTGTGCCAGAAACGAAATATTCTCATTTATGGATGGTTTTTCTGGTTATAATAAAATCAACATACTCCTTGCTTATCAAACTAAAACAACATTTATATTTCCTTGGGGCACATTTTCATACTGTAAATTACCTTTTGGACTGAAAAATGTTGGTGCAAATTTTCAAAGAGCTATGTCTTATGCATTTCACAATATCAAACATATTGTACAACCTTACTTGGATAACTTACTTGCTCATTCTTTATGCAAACAAGATCATCCTACACACTTACATGCTATCTTTATGAGATGTAGGCATTACAACATTCATTTGAATCCACAAAAATGTGTTTCTTGTGTACAATAAAGAATTTTACTTGGGTTCATCATTTCAAAAGAGGGCATTTGTGTCGATCCATCGAAGGTTAAGGCTATCATTAATTTACCTCCTCCTTCCACTCTTCACCAACTCCAAAGTTTGCAGGGGAAAGCAAACTTTTTGCAGCGTTTTATTCCGAACTATACAGAATTAACGAAAGGTTTTACCCAGTTGTTGAAACAATATGTTCCATTCATTTGGGACCATATTGCCGATAAATATTTTGATGCACTTAAAAACGTGTTTACCCATGCACTGTTATTTCATCTGCCCAATTACCACTGTGATTAATTTTTGTATTTAGTTGCATCCAATTCCATGGTTGGAATGGTTTTAGTTCAAGAGGATGAATCTAAAAATGAACATGTGATTTATTACCTAATTCAGAATCTCATCTCGATGGAAATCAAGTATTCACATGTGGAGAAATAGGCCTTGGAAATTTTTCAAGTTGTCCAATGTTTTCGTCATTACATATTATTATGAAAAACCACAGTGATATCTAATTGCAACCCGATGATGTATATTTTGACAAAATAATTTCTCAGGGGAAAATTCTCTAAATGGATCGTTATCCTGCAAGAGTTTTCTTTAGAGTTCGATAAATCCAAGTCTAAGAAATCACTAGTATTTGCAGAACTTATGTGTGATTTTCCCAATACTGAGTCTGAAACAGTGGCATAAAATCCTCTCGCTGATGAATCTCTATTTCTAATCAGTACTTTAGATCCTTGGTTTGGGGATATCATTATATATCTCCATACCCAAACCTTTCGAATAGATCTTTCATGATCAGATCGACGGAGAATTCGACAATCTCAGTAATACAATATTGTTGGTGACACTCTTTATCATCATGGTGCCGATTATGTTTTTCAACGTTGTATAACTCATGAAGAGGCTGAAAGGGTTTTCAGTGATTGCCATTCTAGAGCATGTGGTGGTCATATGTCTAGGTTTTCCACACCCCAAAATATATTGTGCACCGGCTATTTTTGCCCGTCTTTATTCAAAGAATCATTTCTTGCAGTTAGAAAATGCCACAATTGTTATATTTTTGATCGAAAAGTGCATGCACCTCTAGCTCCTCTTCACCCAATCATCGTTGTCGGTCCTTTCACCAAATGGGGCACCAATTTCATCACATGTAGCCCTTGCTCAGACAGGGAGCATGGGTATATTATTCTCATCGTAGATTACTTTACCAAATGGGCCGAGGCAATGCCTACATTCACGATTGATGGAAAAACTACAACAATTTTGATATTGAATCACATGATTGCTCGGTTTGGTGTCCCTCAAGCTATCATTACGGACCATGGAAGCCATTTTCGAAATATCATGATGACCGAACTTTCTGATCAATTTTCCCTACGCCATGATAATTCTACACCCTATTACCCACATGCTAATGGTCAAGTTGAGGTGTAAACAAGGTTTTAACCACCATGAGTAAATGGATTGTGAGAACTCATAAATCTAATTGGAATACCATGCCTTTTTTGGCATTATGGGCATATCGTACCTCTACAAAAACTGCCATAGGGTTCACTCCTTTTCAAATTGTTTATGGTTTAGAAGTTGTGTTACCCATTGAATGTGAAATACCGTCACTCAAATTAGCCATTGAATTATTACCAGAAACCTCTCAAGAGGAGAAACACTTTTTATACCTAGCACAGTTAGATGAGACTCGTCGCACCGCTGCATTAGCTACCGAAGCTCATAAAAAATGTGTTAAAGCTCAATATGATTAAAGTGTTAACCCTTGCATATATTCATAAGGTGACCTAGTTCTAGTATACGATCAGGCTCATGAAAATCTAGGCACTGGTAAATTCAAACCAATGTGGCATGGGCCCTATATTGTTAAGTGTGTTCTTGCAAAAGGAGCCTATGAATTAATTGATTATGAAGGTGTCTCTTTAGATAAACCCATAAATAGTCTTTATCTCAAGAGATATTATGCATTAATTTTCATGTGAACATCCTCCTTGTACATTAGTTACAGTTTTAGAACAGTATGCTTTAGATTAGACAAGTGTGCCTTAGGATTAGTTATTTTTATTTTACAACTTTTTCTACTTTCGCTGCTTATCTTGATTACTCTTGATATTGAAAATTTCGACATTCCTTCAAAATTAAATTGGTTTTACTGACGACGCTTATCGTAGTACATGGAACATCTCTTCCATGGATTGGGTTATCTCTTCGCCCACCAATGAGTTAGTCTCTATTCATGGGATATGCCTCCCTACAAGAAAAAGGGACATTGGTGAGGGTCATGCTTGTGATGGACCTTTAAGGTCTGTCACCAATGTCACATATGGTGATGGTCCTTAAAAAAGCGTCACTATAAGTGTATATAGTGATGGTCCTTTAAGGTTCGTCACCAAATCCATTTTCAATGACACTTTTGGTGAGGGTCGTGAAAGGCCCATCACTAATTCTCTCTTTGGTGACACTTCTAGTGATAGAATTTTAATGACCCTCACCAATGCCCTTTTTGTTACTTTTATTGATGGTCAAAAAATGTTCGTCACCATTGATCATTCCAATGAGTTTTTGGTGACGCTATATGCCTGTTAATATATTTATTTTTTCTAAAGGTAACGATTTAAGGCCATTATTGTGGAGTATTTTTATGATATTTCCAAGGCCATAGTGGTTATAATCAATCAATTTTTTAAGAAGTAATTAGTGTGTATCATTTCCCTCAAGTAATCACTAGTTGAATAGAGTTTTCCTATGAGTCAACACATGATTCCTATCTATTAATTTTATTATCTATCAAATTCCCTTTAGATAAAGTTCCACTAGTGTGTGTAGGAAATATATTATTTAATACATAATCAAGATTTGAAAATTCTATTAATGAGAAATACCTAGAACTCCTCAACAATTCAGTCACACCTTAAATTAATTCTTTGTCACACACTAACATTTCTTAGCGCCTTGCATGTCTTGGAACATCTTTGTACCTAGAACATATTGTAATGAAATTGATGCCCAAGCACATGGTGGCATGTGCTAGCACAACATGGAACTCTCCTAGCATGTGTTGGAATGCATGTATTCCCTAGCATGCCCTAGAACACCTTGGTTTAATGCATTGACATACATTAGCACTTGGCACACAATGCCACTTGACATATATTGGGACCTATTATTAGTGTGACTTGCATACCCCTTTTGAAAAAGATAAAGTCCTGAATTATTTACCCTCTTATGTGTTCATTTACTTACATTTTAGCTTGTTTCTTCCTTTTGTTTCCTTCACACTCCTTGACACATATTGACATACCCTGGCACCCTGCATATCCTTTGTACTTGCATGTATTGGCATATCTTGGCACTATTTGGCACATATAATTAGCACACTCTAGAACTCCCTAGCAAACTTTGGCACTTCTTTACATGCCTTGATATTCCATAGCATGCCTTACCAATGCTTAGCATACCTTGTCACTCCCTCCTTGGCATGAAAACTAGCACTCATTAACACTAGTCCCTGGCACATGCTCCTCATATTCATAAAATTCCATGAATTTTGACCTAGTGCTCCCTTAATGTTTTGTCCTATCACTCCTTAACACTCCTCAACATGCATTAGCACTCTCTATCCACTAGAAAATTTGGCGGAATTTTTGACTGCCAATTTGTCGCTATTCCGACACATAGTCATCGCAAGAGCGACAGTTCGAGGATGGGAAAAATGTGGTTTTCCATCACGTTTCAATTCCGACGCACTTAAAAAGTGTCGCACTATCGACACTTTTTCCATCACTTCCAAACAAGCGTCACTCTTCCGACGTTTCCCAAACAGTCACGCTTCCGACGTTTGTAAACTGTCACACTTCCGAAGAAATGTGGTTCGACGTTTTGAATGTCGCTCTTCCGACGTTTGTAAACTGTCGCAATTCCGAAGAAATGTGGTCCGACGTTTTGAGCATCGCTCTTCCAACATTTTTAAACTGTCGCAATTCGAACGCAATGTGGTCCGACGTTTTGGACGTCGCTCTTCCGACGTTTGTAAACTATCGCAATTTTGACGAAATGTGGTTCGACGTTTTGAACATTTCTCTTCCGACATTTGTAAACTGTCACAATTCCAACGAAATGTGGTCCGACTTTTTGAACGCCGCTTGTCCGACATTTTTATATTGTCGCTCTTCCGACGTTTTTAAGTTGTTGCAATTCCGACGCTTACAAGGCGTCAGTATACCGACAACAGGTTCAATTAAAAAAAAAATGAAACTTTAAAACAGGACAGTAAATCTCCAATATTTGTTATGAATTGTGGGCGTTACAATGACCGTGAAATATTAATATAATAAACCACCCCATAGCGCTTCGACTATAAACAATCATTTTTTTTTTCACAAGAGAAAAAACATTGTTTTGAATATATTATATGAAGTAAAAAATTCCATGAAGTCATTACATTTTCACATCTGAAGATTGGAAGCCAAATATCCAACCAGAAAAGTGGAAGTCCCACCCCAGAAAATGATAGAAAAATACCCCATGTCACATACGGGGACATGATATAAAACCCAGTAATGGTCCACATGGAGATTATCGAAAATCTGAGAAAGCATCCAAATATGCCCGAGGCATCTATAAGAAAGTGAAATAGCAGTATGTAGAATAGTAAAACAACAGATAGAGTACCGACGTCCATTGTTCCAAATATAAATTAAAGTACCCAAAATCCTTGAACAGAGAAAAACGCTAATCATGTGAGGAGTGTGATATGTCCAAAATATAAAAAGACCATCAGACCATATCAATAAACCAACAACATAGACCAACATCGCTAGTTTTGAAGGCAGAGTGATAAACATTAATCATGTTTTTTTCACAAGAGAAAAAACGTTGTTTTGAATATATTATATGAAGTAAAACAGTCCATGAAGTCATTACATTTTCACATCTGAAGATTGGAACCCAAATATCCATCCAGAAAAGTGGAAGTCCCACCCCAGACAGTGATAGAAAAATACCCCATGTCACATACAGGGACTTGATATAAAACCCGGTAATGGTCCACATGGAGATTATCGACAATATGAGAAAGCATCCAAATATGCCCGAGGCATCTATAAGAAAGTGAAATAGCAGTATGTAGAATAGTAAAGCAACAGATAGAGTACCGACGTCCATTGTTCCAAATACAAATTAAAGTACCCAAATTCCTTGAACAGAGAAAAACGCTAATCATGTGAGGAGTGTGATATGTCCAAAATATAAAAATACCATCAGACCATATCAATAAACCAGCAACATAGACCAGCATCGCTAGTTTTGAAGGCAGAGTGATAACTTGTCAACACATAAAATAGTATCATAAAGCGGATACAGGAAATGTGCAGAGACATGTACTGTTGATATACACCTCACACAAAAAGCATCCATGATAGAGCAAAAATATGTATAAACCCAGGGTCGATTGTATGTTCTGGCTCGCTTGTTCCTGGAAATAAAAACCATCTGCAGAAACCCAGGCTCGCTTGTAAGATCAGGCTCGCTTGATTCCAAAATTGGTAACCATCTGTTGCATCCGAGATGTAAGGTTCAAGCTCGCTTGTTTCCATTAGTAGCCCGCTACAGCATCCACCCTGTTCATAGCAAAAAGGTTCATGTAGATATACAGAGAAAGAGTATAATACATAGACCATATAAACATGGCTCTGTATTTCAAAAAACAGGTTTAAAATAGAAACAGGGAAACATTTTTTTTTTCCAATTGTTATGAACATAATTTGACCGTGAAATATTAATATAATAAACCACCCTGCAGTGCTTCGACTATAAAAAATCATATAAACATGGCTCTATATTTCAAAAAACAGGTTTAAAATAGAAACAGGGAAACATTTTTTTTTCTAAGTAAAGTTAATCTATTAACAGTGGGAATAAAATTACACCGAAGTCAAAAACATTGCCCAGACTCATGGCAAATTTGTCATCAAAAAATCAAAAAATTAAGAAGACTGCCCTCATACGGGGAAACCAGTCTTGAACGTTTACAGAATTCAAAAATATTATAGAGGTCCAGCACAGTAATATAATCTAAAAGCAGCCCAATTAAGTGGGCCGCGAAGCAAGAAAAACAAATTAACTAAACTACTCCTCTAGCTCCTCAACGATTCAGCACCATCCTTCAGAAGGTCTAGGATCTCTAGGTGCTACCTCCACAGTCATGCCACCGCTCCCCTCCTGAAGGCTCAAATGTTGGCCGGCTTTTTCTGAGCTCAGACCCGCCGGACAGGTGCATTGTTCTTCCATTTGGGCCTCCTCACGGAAAACCACAGTAATTGAAGTTGTGATTCGTGGGTGGTTCAGAGAGCAATTAAAGGAAAAAATCATAGTGCGCGTCGTGGGAGAAGGTGAAGCGGTGGGGAAATGAGGAGTAGGGGAGCCCATACGGTGGCCAGATCCTAGAACCCGACCCCGCCCACTTCTAGTATCTAGATAGCGACCTGCGTGATAATCACTAGACTAGGAAGACAACTTGGTTGAGGGGCTAGAGTTAACATGCAGGGGTTGACCTCTAGTGCTCCCCCTGTGGCAAGACATCCTTTGACGTAGGCAAGGCATGGGTGCAGTCTCCACAGTGGGCACAAGAGGAGACGAAAAGCAGAATTCCAAGAAACAGAGGAAGACAGACAAGGACCAGACCGAGAGAAATGCAAATATGCAGCAAGGTCTAAGCAGCAGTTCAGCTGGCCACTTCTCCTTCTCGTCACAGTGAGTAGGCAATGTAACCCAGCAACCGGCTTGTCTAAAAAACCATAGAGAAATGCCATTTTATTGACTCAACTGCAATGCAATCGAAGGACGCCTGTCATAATTAATCTCTGATCATTAATGAGAGCCAAAGGCTGGATCATATTGGAGCATGCAGAATCACTAACATGAGTGGAGGTCTAATCTTGAACAGTGTTAAAACTTATTGCGATTTGATGTGAAAACCTTGGAACTTAATTGAACAACGTTAAATCTTAATGCGATTGATATGAAATCGCATGTCCCATCGCCTTAAACGCCATCGAATGCACCCGCATCCGGGAACGGGGCAACATTTGATTGATGACACATGGCAGAAATTGATTGGAGTAGATCTTTGTTTGGGCGGCTCACGCAGTGGAAATCCGGACTCAAAAAAGATTAGGGCGAATTTGATAAGAAATTCGCGTCCCAACTCTCCCTCCGTAGGCCAGCCCAACTTCGGACCCGAAAAATATTAGGGCGGAATTCAATTGGTTTTCATGTCACAAAATTGGCCGATGTCAGCAAGCTATTTTGGAACGTGAATTTGGTTTGAATTATGGTTTATCACTGTTTGAAGTCCAGCGAGCTCGACTTAAGAACAATTTTGTTTGATCCCATCTTATAAAATTTATTTGATAATACACATATTTATAATAAATCAGGGGAATACCACACTAAACATGTGGAAAAGTTATATAAATTATTGAGAACAATAATTTTTATGTAAGAATATCCAAATGTGCTTTTGGGAAATAAGAATCCGAGTATTTGGTTCATATTGTTTTAAAGGAAGGAGTGAAGTTGGAGCCTCAAAAGATGCAAGCTATTACAAAATGACCTATTCCTAAGAAAATCAAGGTTCTTAGAAGATTTTTTTAGACTTACATGATATTATTGATAATTTGTTAAGAATTATGCATGCATTTCAAGTCCACTCACATATCTCTTGAAGAAAATATCATTTATATGGAATGATGAGGCTACTTTGGCATTCTCTCTTTTAATGGATGCCATGTCTTCTACATCAACATCGGTTGCACCTACTTTTGGTAAAACATTCATAGTAGAGTGTGAGGCACTAGGACAAGGAATTTACGTAACATTAACACAATAAGGGATATCATTGGCTTTTAAAAGCAAGGAATTCAAAGAAAATATTTGGTGAAATCTACGTATAAAAAATAAATGGAAGCAATATTACATGCAATAAAAAATGGGGATAGTATATCATTGGGAGGTACTTTAAAGTCAATATATACCATGATAGCATAAATTATTTTTTGAAGCTATGATTTTCATTAGAAGATTAACAAAAATGAGGAGAAAAATTGCAAAGTTTTAATTTTGAGATAATTTGCAAAAAGGGTAAGGAAAATTTAGTACATGATGCTCTTTCTAAAATAGAAGAGGCCTCAAATTTATATCCAATTACATTTTCTATTGCTAGGTGGCTATAATAAGCTTGCCATAATGGAAAAATGACAATAGTACTAAACAAAAACTAAAATTTATAAAGGATGGGATGAACTCTATGGAGCATTGGGAGTGAAAGAGAGATATACTTTGGTGCAAATGTAGAATATTTTTATGCATGCAAGCATATTTGAATAAACAAATATTAAGGGAGTCCCATGTCTCTCTTATGGTAGGACGCAGGGTTCCTTAAAACATCTCAAAGGATCAAAAAATATATTTTTGGAAGGAATGAAGAAAGATATTCAAAATTTTGTAAGAGAAGGTCGAGTTTGCATAATAAATAAAAGAGAGATAGTAAAATCTCTAGGGTTACTTCAACCATTCCACATACATATTCAAAGACTAGAAGATATATCAATAGACTTTATTACGGGGTTACTGAAATATAAAGGTAAGTATTACATTTTTGTGGTCATTTATATAGACAAATTTTGTAGATTTTTTTTGTAGAGCTCAAAGTACATAAACAACAAGCTAAGTGGCAGAAGTGTCCGTGAAAGAAATTCATAGTCTTCATGGTTTTCCTAAAGTAATAGTAACAAGAAAATTTTGGAAATAATTATTTAATATGAGTGGAGAAACACTAGCTGCCATGAGTTCTACATATCAAACACAATCAAATGGTCAAACGAAAATAGTTAACAAATGTTTTTAAGGTTATCTACAATGTTACTCTTTTGAAAAGCAATCTTAATGGATGAAGTGGGTTCGTCAAGGAAGAATGGTAATATGATACTACCTATCACACATCTACTAAAATTTCCCCATTTAAGGCCCTTTATGGATATCCAACTCCTAGTATCTCATATTTTTTGCAAGATAAGTCCAAAGTATAGGAAACAGAGTCACATATGGAAAATACTAAAGAAAATTTGAAAATTGTTATGGAAAACCTTAAAATGACATGAAACATGATAAAACAACAAGGGGAACAACATTGAAGTGAAAGATAATTTGAGGAGGGTAATTGGGTATTTTTTAGATTATAGCATTATAAGCAATCTTCATTCAAGAAAAAGAAGAATAAGGAATTAACTCAAAAATGTTATAGCCCTAAATAATTATTCATAGGATTGCACAAGTGGTATAGAAGTTATATTTTCCTTCTTCTTGCATTCATAAGGTTTTTCATGTATCTTGCCTAAAAAAAGTTTTGGGAAAAAATATGCCAATGTAAATAGAACTTCCAAAATTAGATGAAGAATGAAAGTTGATTCTTGAACCACAAAAAGTTATAGATAAACATTCTATATCTCTTTGACATATAGCCATTATGAAGTACCTAATCAAGTGGAAGAATATTCCTCTAGAAGAAGGTGCATGGTAAAATGATCAATTCGTGATGAAATACCCATGGCTAAAGGGTTCATTTGAAGTTTTGATAAAGGTTTTGTTATATGTTTTATATAATGCATGGCGGAATAGTTTTATTGTTTGTTAAGGTCCCACCCAGTGATCAAATTTGAAGGGCAGGTCTGAATTTCAATTAGAAGGGCATATATCTATGTCGCCCTTCTATAATGAAAAGCTTTAAAAAAAAAACTTTTCAATTGACCACAATAAATTATTTTTACATTTCATTTTCAGAAAGACAAAACCATCAATCTTTATATTAATAAAATACTATTACATATACAACAATGAAGAAGGCTCCATCTTTGATTTCTTAAATATTTCATTGGAAATGTCAACATAAGTCTTGAAGACATTATTATAAGAATTTGGATACATACCGCCAGGATATAGGAGATTCTTATGTGTCGGATTGTGTAATGCAATTTTGGCTTTGTCTCACAAGGAGCAGTAGCATGGAGGTCTGTATTTTTCTTATAGAACTTTTATTATTATTATTTGAAACGTTGTTTATAGATATGAAGACAACAATGAAATTATGAGCATGGTGGAAAATTAGTCAAGCTCATGATGCCAAACCATGATGATATAAGTTTGGAATTTAACATTTTTACATGTTAAAGACAAATAGTCAAAATCACTGACAACTTAGTATGCCATAATTAATAATCATTCCTTGTTCACTTTTGTTAATAGGTTTATGTCACACGATGATCTCTCTTATCTGGCATTTACTTGTATTGAAGATCACTATTCTAGGAATAAGGAGTTATTTTCTCCAAAAATAACCCTAGCCAAACATTGACAATGCATCAAGGATATCTTTCTATGCTTCATAAGTACATATGTTCTACTTCTAAATCATGTCTTGGAAGTGGTTGTTTTGCTAGAAATTATTCACCAGTTGGTTTCATACCAAAGTCTTTTTCACATTTTCAGCATCCAATACATGAAAAAGATAATGGTTTAAAACAACATAAATATTTGAAATTTTGCAAGAATTGTCTGGCACACTTTGAATATGAATTTTGAAGTCAAGTGCATGATGCTGTATAGGATCAAGTGTCATTTTGAATACCAAATGTTTCACAAGAAACTTCTCAACATGCTACCCTGCAGTAAGGATTAAATGGCAATATTGCATCAACTATTTCCATAATAAAAGTGCACCTCGGCCATAAGACTAAACAACTACAAATGTTGTAGATCTAACAAGACCACACAAACAAATGTATTCCACAAGGCCAATACTGTATGAAAAATGAAAAGGAGTTTGCAACCAAAAATACCTTAGGCAACTAATTCAATTAGATACACCAAACCATCAGCAAAAGGAAAACCAGCCTACTCAAAAGGCAAGCGTTTACCTCCTTTGACAAAATTTTGAGTTCCGAAACAAGGGCCTTTATTGTCTTGTCAATGCCCCTAGTAATTTGAACGGGGTTTGCACCTACTACAACAACCTAAACAAAAAGGTTTCATTTCAAATTATTTTCCACAAATTTAAGATACAACCATTGTCAGTTTTGTATTTCCTAACAAGCTCATAAATTTTGACAAAAGAACCAAATTTTTTTAATACCTGATAGCAATTTTTTCACTCAAAAACTATCTTAGACTCAATAAGCCCAACCCAAAACTAAAAAACCAAACACCATAAGACCCTAGAAAAATGAATAGATGATCTTAATCCAGTACTATCGACAAAAAGTTACCTTTACACCCTCACTTATTAAACCCTGTGCTATTGAATTTTAACTTCAACTGCTGCAGCAGAAGGACGGATGCGGCAACAACATTTTTTTTTGGAGGTTGCTTGCACGCCATCCAGAAATTTAATTCAGCATTTAAAATTCCTGCAAGTTTTTTTTGTAGATGGCCGCAACCATATTTCTGTACAGGATTGTATTTAAACACAAAAACCAGCATTAACACAATTCACCAAAAAGAAATTAAACAAACATAAATTTACCCCCCAGTTTTGTAAATTCAAAAGGAGGACACATGGAGCATTAATATTGGATCGCATGAAATTGAAGGGAATCTGAAAACCTGAAAACCAAACTTGAATTTTTTATAAGGCACATTGGATTGAGAATTCGTGTTACAAATTAGGCAGACGTCAGCATCCCATTTTGGAACGCGAATTTGGTTTGAAATTCAATCTATTCAGACTTTTGAAGTTCGATGGAAAGGGTTCTTTAATGTTTTGATAGTTTAATTTTATGTATGCTTTAATATATACATATGTTTTAAACATATGTTATATATATATATCATATGTGAAATGAAAGGTGGGCCATAGAATTTAGTTTTAATTTTTTTTTTTTTAAATAGGGTTTATTATAATATGTTTTATATGTTACGGCATATAAAAATAAAAAGGACAAAAAATCTTGGTAGTTTTTTTTATAGACAGCACGTAAATTTTTTTTTTACGCAGCAGTGTGTAAAAAGTGAAAGACCGAGTGTAACTTTTTAAGTGTGTATGCACAACAATGCGAAAGTGAAAAACATAGCAGAGTGTTTTAGAGACAGAGTATGTTTGTTTTGAATAGACAGTGAGTTGGTTTTATGCACTACGTTTTGTAGCAGTCATAATTTTGTAATCCCTCTCAGTGAGGAAGAAGTGTAATAGTTTTTTTTTTAGTTATTGAAGGGAATATAAGTTTATTTTCAAAGTATTGAAACTCTGTCTCCTGTTAAAGAAATTTTTATTTTCTCTGTGTTAGAGGAAGGGAGATTTATTCTCCATTCATTGTTCTGGAATTTTTCAATATTCCAACATGTGCAAGAACAACAGGTGTTGTGGTTCCATCCTAACCTAAATCATTTTTCTTTGCCGCAGCTTGCCTTACCAACTTGGCCCCAATATTTTCAACTAGGTCTTCTAATTCAACCAATAAAAAGGCCAAAACCATAGAATTGAGATACATTTCATTACACTGTCAATAAAAATAAAATTTGACTCAGCCATAACCCTTTCCTTTTATTGTTGTGAAAATATTTATGCATTACTCTAATGTGGCAAGTCCATAGGCCAAGTAGACCACTGGGTAACAAATATGTTTCCTTTCAACTTTGAGTTTTCAAATTATGCCTACCAAATCTAAGACATTTAAGAGGGGGAACTAATACAACGTTAAAAAGAAAACCAGAGCACACATCTACAAATTACCTCCTTAGCTACTGTCACGCCATCATTAACTATTTTCGGAGAACCATGCTTGCTCTCCAATACAAAATTTTTCCCTTCGGCCCAAGGGTGACTCCAACAAGATCAGCAAGTTTGTTCACACCGCCTGCAAGACAAATTGACAATGCTTTCATTAAGTGTGCAATTGAATGCCAGACCATATGCCAAAACAACCCTCCATGAAAAATTAAAATAACACATTAAAATCGAATATAAGTGGACAAGGAAAGATCCACCGTAGTGAAGTTTCACGTGCAAGTGACCTTCCTTTAAACATAATTTTTTCTCTAACCTGCAATTTTTTTGTCACTGAGCCATCCTTGTTGAAGTACAACTCCTTTTCCATATCTCTTGTATTAACTACCTTCTCTCTGTTGCGTAATCTCAGAGTCCCTCTTCTGCTTGAGCAATTAAAGGAAATGGGTGAAAAAACTTAAAGAGAAGACAATTGTCTGCTATAATTATCAAACATTGCACCCAAATTCTTCCCCTCTCCATTATTACCCAATGAGGTAGATGTGGCAATTGTTGTCATACTGCCCAAAGCAGAGGCCATCTTCTCTTATCCTGAATATAGAATTACAAGATCTTCATATTAGTATGAACGTTAAAAAACATTACTCCCGTTGCTAAAAACCACTTTTAAGTTGTAACAGGCAAACTAAACAACTATCGCAACTTTTGGCAACTTCTAGAGCATGAAGAGAGAAAAAACCAAAGAGAAATACAACCACAATTCTCATTTTAATGAGATCGGACACTATATTTGCATTAAGATAATAGAAATAAATCATGACTATATTAAGGCCAGCACAAAACAATCTTTAACCAGTGTCTCTCGCGACCTTCAAGTTTCCATGCTAGAGGTTGCATATTTTTAATTTAAATTATTGACCTCTCGTGCCCATCTATGAATGCATCTAATGCAATATCTACATCAAATGCTCATTTATATCCCCAAAAACAAATTCCCTGCTACAAGAGCACCAGTATTGATGGATCACCCCACACCATCCCACCCACTAGAAACGGTGAAAAAGGAAAACCGAGAAAACTTCTGAAATATCTCAAGATGACTATATGTGTGGTTCTTATGAATCAACCAACCATTCAAAACATGTTCATCAATCCAAACCATGAGTATTATGTGACGATATTCAAGCAGGCACTGAATCAGATTTCTGAAGCTATGTTAGAGAAACCCTAAACTCTCACTGAAAATAAGTTAAATGTGGCACCACTCAGAGATTGACATGTCCCAATTGGTACAAGTGGTAGAAAATTGGCATGCTCAAACAACGAGGTGATGCAGGAATGACATGAGGGAGAAAATATCAGAAAAGCCCCAAATCTGGAGAACTAAAGCTCATCACCAACCTGAGATTGACAACTTTACATGATGTAACCTATGAAATTGTAAATGGAGAAATCATAGTGAACAACAGGAAACATGCAGAGTTGCTTACAATCAAATAGATGAAAAAAAACATACAAAAAACCTAGATAATAATCATGAAAAAGCTTAATATTGAATTATGAACTGTAAAGGAACTTACAAAATGTGACATTACGAACCTGGTCAAGCACACAAGAAAAAATATCCTGGACATGACCCTGGTTGACAAGTTGTATTGCTCATGATGCAAGAGGATTTGTACTTGCACTGCCAAGTCAATCAAAATCCATCATTATTTATACAATAAATACAAGTAATTGATGTAGTATTTTTTACTCTAAGATGCATTCTTATGATAATGTTAGAACATATGTTGAAAATGTCAAAACATACCTGAATAAGCTCCTCTTCGTTTCAAGAACAATTTATTGGAGTCGCATGAACTTGGAACAAGCCTCCCACGAACTGGAAGAGTAGCAACTAAGTCAACAGTGACTTTTTGTTGCTACGCTGGATCGAGGGAGGTTTGCTCCAAGATTAAATCGCTCCAATAGATTACTCTCTACTAAACATGGCCAGCCACGTGAAGGTGGAAGCTCTTATGGCCCCTCGCCCCCCACCTCTCATCACTCTCAATTCTCCAATACCCAATCTATGTTTCATTTTTTACTTTCATGAGCATAAAAAAAAATATTCAATAACTAATAAAAAAACAATTCAACAAAAAGTACGCAAGGAAACATTGCAATTAATGCTTGACATAAAAATAGTATGATAAATGAGTTTTTTATATAACGCAAAAAACGTTCCAAGTATGGTAACGTTTGTCTTATAATAATACAATATTTTACATTTTCAAAATTTCTTTTTCTTCTTCCTATTTCTAAAGCTCCTAATTACATCATCAATATCATCATGCTCTACTCTTGTTTCGTGCCTTTCGACCCGCACCGCTGACCTAGTTGCGTAGTCACAATGTCTGGTCTCATCCAGTGACGGGGCATCGCCTACAAAAAAAGATAATATTAAATTTTAATTGTCAGTTTTTAAATATCATTGAACTAGTTCGGTAATATTAATAAAAGAAATTGCAATGACATTATTTACATGGTGCACCAGTTGTCTCTGCTGACCTGGTTGTGTAGTCACGATGTCTGGTCTCATCCAGTGACGGGGCATCGCTTACAAAAACAGATAATATTAAATTTTAATTGTCAGTTTTTAAATATCATTGAACTAGTTCGGTAATATTAATAAAAAAAATTGCAATGAGATTATTTACCTGGTGCACCAGTTGTCGGCGCTGAACTAGTTGCGTAGTCACGATGTCTGGTCTCATCCAGTGACGGGGCATCGCCTACAAAAACAGATAATATTAAATTTTAATTGTCAGTTTTTAAATATCATTGAACTAGTTCGGTAATATTAATAAAAAAAAAATTGCAATGAGATTATTTACCTGGTGCACCAGTTGTCGCCGCTGGCCTAGTTGCGTAGTCACGATGTCTGGTCTCATCCAGTGACGGGGCATCGCCTACAAAAACAGATAATATTAAATTTTAATTGTCAGTTTTTAAATATCATTGAACTAGTTCGGTAATATTAATAAAAAAAATTGCAATGATATTATTTACCTGGTGCACCAGTTGTCACCGTTGGGACTGTTGCCCTGTCTTCCTCTCTGGTGGTAAGATCCTTAAGGGAAACATTCTCTGTCATTTAAACAAAAAATGTTATAAGGACAACCATCAAGGTATAATTAGAAGAAATTATAAGTGGAAATTAATTACCGTCACGGCCCTCATTGATAGTAGCATTGTCGGCTTGGTCCCCACTACAATGATCGGATTGCATGTGAGGATCATCTACATCTGGCTCTAAAACTGGGTTATTTTCCTCGTCGGTAGTGTTGCTCCCTTGATTTAAACAAAGTTGGTAGACATTAAATTTATGGATGAAAACAAACATATTGAAAGGTTAATTTTTTACCTTATCATGCATTCTGGATCTTGGGACCTGCCCCAAGCTTCTGCGACGTTCAACTACGGCTTGATAGCCGAAATGGAAAGCGATATTTTTATCTTCCTATGTAGTTTCTATTCCAAATTCATCACCCTACATTACATATGATTGTGTATTTTTAATCATATTTGATAGGATTACAAAAACTTTGGAAGGCGATACAATTAATTATAAGATGTTTAGCTACTTAATTACAATTCTTGTGGCTAATTTCAAGTAGCCGCCCTGGCCTAGCTTGTGATGGCCCTTTTTTTCAATCCTAGCTTTGGCTGCCTTTGAGGTGTCAGGTAACCTAGCATCAAAAGATTGAATTTAGATATGACGTAGCACACTTTTATTTTAGACATAGAGAAAATTAAAGCTATTGAATTAAATTTGTAATTTACCTTGCAGGTCCAGTTGGCATTTTTCCTTCTTTCTTTTCCCTTTTCTCTTTTCCGTCATGGATGAGTGCTCTCCACTCACTCTCTGGAACTATGAGAGGACGCTCGTATCTAGGGTTAAATTGCAATTGTGTCCTATAGGTGTCCCTGGTATATTTCAAATATTTGCCGGCTACCCGAGCCACCATTTTTCTGTCAAATGTGCCGACCCCAAAAAGGGCTTCTAGATAATGTAGAAGTTCTTTTTTTAGGTTGGAATTCTAGGAATTCCACTCTGTGCATATGGTTGGGCCAAAAATTACCAATGCATGGCTCTCCAAAAGCCTGTAGAACTCATTGTTTCCTACACATAAAAAAAATATATATTATCATTAATTTAAAAATAAAAATAATGATAAATGTGTTTTAGATAAAGTACATGAAATAGTTAAAATATTAAAATTTACCTGGGAATTGTACGTGCTTTATAGGGACACCTTCATCGTTCACCAACAACGTGCCATTAATGGTCCCTATGGAGCTGACACGTGTAGCTCCAGGAAACGCAATAATGTAGTTGGCCATATCAGCCTCGCCATTCCAAACACGTTCAATGGTTGGCTGGGTTTCTGCTTCGGCAGGGTGTGTTTCTTGGCTGGCACCTAAAGGAGTAGAAGGTGTACGAGAGGGTTGCTGGGCAATCTCTTGCCCTTGTGTCCCACTACCACCAACACCGGGTTCAGCAAGTGCCAGAAAACATTACATACAAAAGAACTTTTTGTTAGTTTAGTCAATGTAAAAATTAAAAATCAAACTATCACAATTCATCTCACGTAGAACAAAAAAAATATCCTTTTGACTTTTTATTATTACCTGATATGTTTCTAGTTGGCTCATAAGTTGTTTTATCCTCTCTTCTGTTTCAGTTGTTTTAGGTGCATCTATCAAAGTATTAAATTCTGACCTTGCATCCCGTGCCTTTTTTCGCAAAAAGAACACTGGAGATAGGGATGAAGAAAGCTCTTCCTCAAAGAGGGAATCATCAGGCATACCATGGCTACGTGTCTGCATATTTGAACAAAATTAATATTATTTCAATTATGTAAATAACTAAAATACCTAAAGATAGAGCAATGATGGCACTTTACAGGTTCTTCCGCTGGCCTCTTTCCGCTATCATCCTGTCTTGGGGTTGTTCCTGTATTGCCCTGATCAGTCTGCCACATTGCAATAAAATTATAAATGTAAAAACTTGAAAACAATATCTAACTTGAAAACAAAAAATGAAAACTGAAATAATTTCTAATAAGACACCGGAAGACAGAGTTAGAGTTTCAAATATGCCTTGCATTGAATTCAGTCCTGGAAACATGTCATTGCACATTAAGGCACCCAAACAAGAGATGAGTTGACAATGAAGACCTTATTGAATATATTGTTGGAGAAAATTCTATTAAACTTGTTGTGAAGACATTGAGGACATTTTTGGAGTAACATTGTTGAAGCTGATGGTATAGCATTGTTGGAGACGATCTTGAAGGGCCTTGAAGTAAAGCTTTTGGAGCAACTATTGAAAAATCCTTAGAGCATTTAAGTAAGGCACTTTCTATCTTCCATCACCTTTTTCCTTTCAATATCCTTTAAATGATTTTGTTGATATTTAATGTTTGAAATCACGTTATAATTCCTTGATTATATGTGTTTGGGGACTTTTCCTTTGAAATTACCCAAAAATACCCTAGAAATTTTATCTTCAGGATGCATGTCTGACCCTATTGTTCAATATTTTGATTGATAGTAGTAAACATAGAGAGTTAGGGGGGCTCTTGACTTGGTTTGGTTGGGCCATTATATCCCTAACATCTACTAGGGGGAACCCCCCTTGAGTTGGAGGAGAGCTAGCCCGAAGTGAAAAGAGGTTGGTGAGGTGACAATGGGGCTATTGAACTACACATGGTATCACACTTTAGCTTTAGGACTTTATCTTGAGAAGTGCGAGATTTTGCTATATCAATTCTCAAATTGTTTACAACACTATTGTTAAGAAATAATAAGAAGTGATGTTGAGGGTTTTTTGGGTATAAGAAACAATACCATTTAAAAACTAGGGTTCTCAGTCCTTGGCATTCCTTCACCTGGGCCTAGGGGCACACTAGAATAATTTCACACTAAACCATGCAAACTTAAAGTAACTTAACAGATCCATAAAGTAATAATAATCATAATTCCTAATTTCCTATTGTACGATATGATGCAAATTATTCAAACATGAAGCGATGAAGACATGCAATGTCTGAATTTCAAGATTGATGAACCAATATAAGAAGTTAGAAACTACGAATTTGATTCAATACTCTGTGTCCTAACTCTAGGAAGGAATCTAGTTGTAGTACAGAACATGCATCGTGTATTATCAATTCTTAATTTACAACAACTAAAGGTCATCTACCTCATCAATTCCTTCCCATTTTGTGTTTTTATGTTATATTCCTTATAAAAGTGTCAAATTTCTCTCAAAGTAACCAACCACTGAATAAAATAAAAAATAGTTGAGATATGATTGAGAAATGGTCATTTATTTCTTGAAAGGATCTTCACAATTTATTTGGTTGTTTTTCATCTCAAGAAACAAGAAATGACCTAAGAAACTATCGTGATGTAATATAAGAAACAACACGGTGCAATGGCCATTTTCAAAGCCAAATGATGTCCATTGAGGACATGGCCTTTGTTTGGTTCCTGTTTCATAGGAGTTTCGGGTAGAAATGGAACTTTGTTGTACCATTTCCAGTAGTAAAAAGGGAAAACCTTCTTTTTCCATGGGAAATAATTTACCTTTCCTTTTTCAATATAATCTAAATCACAAAAAATATGAACTATACTGCACACATTCTTGGATAATGTGAAAGTGGAAAAGGAATACCCTACACAAGTGATGTACACATGTACATTTGAACACTAATAGATTTTTGTAGTTGAAATGCAATGCTTGTTTTCATTTAAATGTAGGGTTTTTAAAGCAGGGAGAAATAATGGCTGCCAAATTAATAAGCGTTTCTTTGGGAAAAAATTAAATTTTGTATTGGGTGATGAAGATAATAGAGGGTATTGAATCTTGATTCTTGACATCTAGAGAGAACCCTACAGCGTAACACAATCCAATTGAATTGACCAAAAAAACCCAAATAGATTCAACCCTACTATAGGAGGAAGGACCTGCAGTAAGAACTTACCATTTTGCAAGAGCTGAGGGTGAATGTTGTTCTGCAAGAGTTGAGGGTGAATGATGTTCTGCAAGAGCTGAGGGCAAACGCTAAGGGCGAATGTAGGGCGAATTCTGTTCTGCAAGGGCTGAGGGAAAATGCTGAGGGTGAATGCTGTTCTACAAGAGCTCAGGGCGAATGCTGAGGGTGAATGTTGTTCTACAAGAGCTAAGGGCGAATGCTGAGGGCGAATGCTATTCTGCAAGAGCTGAGGGCGAATGCTGTTCTGCAAGAGCTGAGGGCGAATGTTGAGGGCGAATTCTGTTCTGCAAGAGTTGAGGGTGAATGCTAAGGGAAAATACTGTTCTGCAAGAGCTAAGGGCGAATGTTGTTCTACAAGAGCTGAGGGCGAATGATGAGGGTGAATGCTGTTCTACAAGAGCTGAGGGCGAATGTTGAGCGCAAATGTTGTTCTGCAAGAGCTGAGTGTGAATGCTAAGGGCGAATGTTGTTCTACAAGAGCGGAGGGAAAATGCACACGTGATATCAGACGTTAATGTAGCTATTGCGACGAATATAAGTTTCGTATTTTTAATAAAATAATTTTTATGTAGCGCGCATATAAGTTTCGTATTTTTATGTAGCACGCATATAAGTGTCATTATACCGATGGTAGACAAAGCGTCTCTATTGCGACAGATGCCTCCAAACATCGCAATTGCAACACTTAGGCATTGTGTCGCACTTGTGACGTTTGGAGGCAGTCGTCGCAATAGCGACGCTTTGGGGCATAGTGTCGCAATTGTGACGTCTTCCTCCAAACGTTGCAATTGCAACACTTTTTCTAAGTGTTGGTATTGCGACACTTTTCTATAAATGTCAGTATAGCGACGGTTTCGGGCGGGATTGAAAAAATTTGGGGAAATTTCTGACATTTGGTCAAAAGCATCGGAACCAAGTGTCTGAATTTCACCCAAATGTACTAGTGATCACACCTTAGCACTCTTCAACATGTCATTCCACTTCATAGCATGCATAACACTCATTGACACATATTTTCGCTTGGTACATGTTGGCGCTTGGAATGTCTTAGCATGTATGGAACACGTTGAGATGCCTTGGTATGATTTGGCATGGCTTACTATTAAATTTATCTAAGATCAATTTTTGGAAAGTAGATGAGAAGCAGCAAAGGAAGACTTGGCACTTAGAATGCACTAAGACTTTGCACTTGCCACCTATTGGTGCCTGGTGTTGGTGTGCCTAGCATGCCCCTCTTAGAAAAGGTAAATTGATGACTTATTAACCCTCTTATGTGTTCATTTCCTTGTAGTTTAACTTGTTTCTCCCTTTTGTTGCCTTGACAGTCCTTGACACGCATTGACACACCCTTGCACATCTTGGAATGCCTTATTACTTGGCACATATTATCATGTTTGAAATGTCGTCACACTATCTGGCACATATTATAATTCCCTAGCATGCCTTGGCATTCATGTCCCCACAACTAGCCTTTAAATTTTTTCATGACTTGGAAACCCAATAAAGTCCTTGGCTACTGCATTTCATGTGAAAACATTGGCCTACTTCAACCGCAACAACCTAACCAATTACACCTACTACAAGTATATTGTGCATTGTTCACCTAAGAACTGCCTATAACTCATCTTATGCCACTCATGTCCAAGCTCAACTTGTCCCATTTAACTATTTAACAAGACAAGGATCACATGATCTAGCCGTGACCATAAAAAAACTAAGAAACATAGCTTACACACACAATATTTCTGATGTATGTTTAGTTCATATAAACAATAGAACATTAACTGAGAGTTTGCAAGAACCACAAGATTCACAAGGCACACAATATATAAGCTAACACAATCTGAGTGCCCCAAAACTTATACACAATAATGTAAAATATGAAATTATCTAGAATAGTTTAAAACATGAGCATGTAGCCAAAGTGTGCCACATATCATATAAAAAAAAGTAACTAAAGGAAAAACAATGTTGTGCCTAGCACAAAGTGATCTCACTTTTTCTAAAACTACTATGTCGAGCCCCTTATAACAACTATAGGCTTTCCTCCAGTAAATCATATTCTAAACTTATCTTAACACATTGCGTCCTTAGCGCACTTGAATTCTCTAACACTCCCTGGCACACACTTTTATTTGTTCCTTTCCATGCATTTTGACCTATTTATCCCTTGATATGCCCCGACACTCCCTAACACTCTAGTTTAACATTCATTGACATTTTTCGACATGAGTTAGCATGCCTTTTCATTCCTTTCCATGCCCTGACCCTCCCTAGGTATCATGTCCTCACAACTACTCTTACTTAATTTTCAACTTGGGAACCCAACCAAGCCCTTGCTTGACTACAAGAGCTTGACCATGTGATAGCTAGTACACCTAGACTATGTTGTTGAATTGTGTAGCTTGGGAGGTACTCCACAAGGCTAGTGAGATGGTTTTTTGTGAGTTTGGTCACAAAATGATTTGTGGGAATAGAAGCTAAGAAAAGGGATTTTGGACCCAAGACGGGGTTTAAAATATAAAATAAAATAAAAAAGGAAAATTAATATTTCCTAAGTCTAAGTGGATAAAACCCGTAAGTTCTAGAGGGTTCCTAATAGGTCTAGGAAAAAGTATTTGAGTCCTTAGGATGAAGGAAATAACATCAAGTGAGAAGAAGCTCATTTGATCAAGGGGGCAAAGAGAGATGTAGTCCTAAAGAGGCCATGATCATTATCATGTCTAGAATTCATTAATATGCCTCGGTATGCTTTGGCATGGTTTAATATTAAAGTTATTTGAGATAAGTTATTGGAAAGTAGAAGAGAAGTAACAGAGGATGATTTGGCACTTAGAATGCACTAGCACTTGGCACTTGACACTCATTTCCACCTAGTGTTGGTGTGCATAGCATGACCCTCTTGGAAAATGTAAATTGATGACTTATTAACCCTATGATGTGTTCATTTCCTTGTATTTTAACTTGTTTCTACTTTTTTTTTCCTTGGTAGTCCCTGGCATGTATTGTCACTCCATTGCAGAACCTGGCATGCCTTAGCACTTGAAACATCTTAGAATATTTTGAAAGCCTTCGAACTATCTGGCACATGTTAGCATTACCTAGCATGCCTTGGCACTCATGCCCTCACAAATAGCCTTACATTTTTTCACAACATGGGAACCTAATCAAGTCCTTAGCGACTCCAGTTCATGTGACATTGCTATGCTTCAGCTGTAACAACTTGATCAATTGAACCTACTACAAGTAGTTTGTGCCTTGTTCACCTAAGAACTCCCTATATCTCATCTTAGGCTAGTCATGTCCAAGCCGAACTTTTCCCACTTAAGAACTTACCAAGACAAGGATCACATCTAGCCATGGCCATAAAACAACTAAGCCACATTATAGCTTACTTCATAGGAAATATTTCACATGTATGTCCTGTTCCTATAAACAAAAGAGCATTAACTGAGATTTTGTAAGAACAAAAAGATACACAAGACACACAAGATATAGTTCGGCACAAACCAAGTTCCCCAAAACTTATACACAATAATGTACAATATGGAATTGTCTAAAATAGTTTAAAACATGAGAATTTGGCCAAAGTGTGCCACATGTCATATACAAATAATAGATAAAGGAAAAATAGTGTTGTGCCAAACAAAAAGTCTCCCTTTGTTTAAAAATGCTTTGTCGAGCCTTGTATCGCAATCATAGGCTAGCCTCTTACAAATCCTATTATGAACTTTTTCTAACACAATTCATCCTTGGCACACTTGAATTCACTGACACTCCCTAGAACACACTCTTATTTGTTTATTTCCATGCATTTTGACCTAGTTCTCCCTTGTGATGCCTCGACACTCATTGACATTCCTCAACATGCATTGACATTTTACAACATGTGTTAGCATGCCTTTTCATTACTTGGCATGCCCTAACCCTTACTAGTTATCATTCCCTCACAACTACCCTTACTTAATTTTCAACTTGGGAACCCAACCAAGTCCTCGCTTGACTATAGGAGCTTGACCAAGTTAGGATTACTACAACTAGACTATGTTGTTTAATTCTATATCTTGGGAAGTACTCCACAAGCCTAGTGAGATGGGTTTGTGTGAGTTTTATCACAAAATTTTTTGTGGGAAAATAAATGAAGAGAAGGGGCTTTGGACCTGAGATGAGGTTTAAAATATAAAAGAAAATTAAACAGAAAATGATATTTCCTAAGGTATAAGTAGATAAATTTCGTAAGTTCTAGAGCATTCTTAAGAGGCCTAGCTAAGAAAATCTATTTAAGGAGGCCTTAGTATGAAGGCAAGAACATCAAGTGAGAAGGAGCTCATTTTATCAAGGAGGCTAGAAGAGATGTAGTCCTAAAGTAGGACGAGTTAGAGGGCTGAGTAACCATTGCTAAAGGGAGGCCATGATCATCCACCAAGAGTAAGATCATCACGTGAGGGTTCACAAGAATGTCACATACCTTAATGGGCTCAATATAGGAAGTAGGATGGCATATTGTTAGTTCTCTTACGGTAGATAAAGCTCAAGAGAGGAAAATCATGAGCATTTGGGCATGTGATATTAGTGGTGTTTTTATGTGAAGTGTGCATAAAATTTTGAAATAGTAGAGAGGTTTGAGACCCTACCTTGTGTTGGTTACTAGGTTTCAAGGTCTGTGATAAATACCAACACAAATGGAGGAGGGTATGCATAAGAATTTAGGGCTACAATAGAATTAGTCACAAGTGTAATATTGATTGAGGTAATCATAGTTTGAGGGTCATAGAGATCTAAAGTTTAGGTCAAGATTTAGTCAAATAAATGACCAGAATCTATGGACCCATATGAGCTAGGTCGAGTCTCTTATGGAGGAAAGAGTTGTACTTTTTTCTATGGGTGGATATGGTATTTTCTAAAGAAATTAGAATATAATTATAATTCCCTATTTAGGGAGGTTTCCTAGCATGTTAAATACATGAGGTATGCCATTAAGATTGTGACAAATCTACATAAAAGAAGAGGGGTTTTGACCCTTAGAGAGAGATTTATCTTTGCAATATATACCACAAATTTGGAAGATGGTTTGCAGAGGTATGTGCGGAGATAGAAATTCCAAAAGGAAGGTGGAACCTAAGTAGAAGATGGAGCAGAAGAAATGTGCCATATGAGGAATGAATTGACATGAAGAGGAGTTTATTTTGTTGGACTTTCCATAGAGTTTTGGACAGAGATGTGAAGGAGCCTATAAACAGTTAGCCAATGGACTGTTAATGGATGATTTGTGACCCTATTTCAGTCACCTACAAAATGTTAGAAGGATGATACGATGAGTAGTTCATATTTGTTCATAGATTTGACAACAAAGAAATTGGTACACAAGAATAGTGATTTTGAGAGGACTCAAATCACTATTAGGTGGCATATATGAAGATTCCTAGATGAGGGCAATGTTGTGGGCACTAGATTAGTAAAAAAATTTACTCTGATTGGGAAAATTGATGGTAGTCCAAGTATAATTGGAGGCTTATTAGGTGACTATCAAGGAAGACCTCTAAGTCCTGTACCTGTGAAGGAAAATAAGACTCGTAGAAGGGTAGGTGTATTGGTCCCAAGGACGTGCAAAATTTGAATGACTAAAGTAGAAATCAAGTGAGCTAACCAACTAGCCCTATTTCACTATATTGTAGAGGATTGCATCATTGAGAAGAAGGGAAACCTCCATATCCCTAGACTTGTAATCTTGGAGCAATAGTATGGCAAAAGTAGGTAGACCAAAGAGATGTTCACAACAAAGTTGTGAACAACTGATCGAAAACCTTAAGTGTTGCAGAAATTAAAGGAAAAAAGAGGTAGATAGAGGGAAACATTTTTTGAGCCGCATTCAGTAACATAAAGGAGTTGAGTTCATTGATAGAGGCAAATTGAGGAGTTGCATAATGGGAGGAAAGATGACCTACCAGATGTGTTCAAGACATGTGGATTGAAAGGGCTATGTGTGTCCACCATAAAAAATTGGGTCAAGTGTTGTCTTGTTCAAGGTATATTGGTTGTCAACGGGCTAACACCAAGCCCTAGTTGTATTCCTTGTGTCAGTGTGATTGTAAAAGTCCATCATCCCTGGTACGAGAGCTCTAGCCTATTCTATTACATTTTTTAATTTAACGAAGAACAGTTTGAAAAAGTTAAAAAAATTTCATGTGCACTGATTGATTCCCCGATGTGTGTAGATTTCATTGTGCAAAGTTGATGTGTTGTGGCACTTGAGTGTGTTTGCATCAAATATTCTAAGACCAAACTCAAATTCTCATGTGTCATAGAAATTCAACATATTCTTTGTTCACCTAAGAACTACATGTAACTCATATTAGACTACTCATGTCCAATCTCAATTTATCCCACTTAACAAGTTACCAAGACAAGGCTTATCGCATCCAAATATGGTCGTAAAAAAACTAAGAAACATAGTTTACATCTTGACATGCCATAAAACCTGACATGTCTTAAATGCCTTGGAGTTATGTGGCATGTGTTAGCATCCCCTATATTCCTTGACATGTTTTTACACTTCCTAACACACCGTCGCACTTCCTGACACACCTTGGTAGTTTAACATACCTTGGCATTGCCTAGCATATAACCTTGTCACTCCCTCCTTAACGCACCTAAAACTCATTGAAACTACCTATCACACACTCTTATTTGTTCATTTCCATGCATTTTGATCTAGTGCTTCCTTGTGTTTACTTGACACTCCCTATCATGAATTGTCACACCCTAACACCTAGCACGTCTTGGCATTCCACCCTAGCACTCTAGCATTCATTGGCACTACCTAGCATACATTTTCACTCTCTCCTGCACACCTAGAGCTCATTGAAACTCCCAGTCACAAACTCTTATTCATTCATTTCCATACATTTTTACCTAGTGCTCCCTTTTGTTTCCATATCATTCCTTAAAACTTCTTGGCACATGTTGGTACACCCTAACACCTAGGACATCTTGGCATGTTGGAATGGCCTCTAGCATGACTTAATAGTGCTTATCATATGTTGTCACTCCCTCCTTAGCACACTGTTTAGCCAATTTAATGTCTTAAATTATTCAACATAAATTATCAATCGAGGTTTGTGATATGATGAAGTGTGGTGCACTATATGTGCTTAGTTAACCTTATTCTTACTTCATTGTATGCATTTTTATGTTTTTATTAGTGGGTTTTTATATTTAATTCTAAATGTTAATCTTTAATAAATGAAAAATATGGAAGGAATCAATTGAATCTAGTGAAATTTAGATGTGTAAAACTAATTTTGAAAGAAGGAAGAAAAGGGTGTTCTTAAGTTAATCTAAATTGCATAAAAATGAACCAAAAGCTATTGAATGGTTAGAATTTGATCTAAAAACAGACTGCCTATTATAATGACTTGTAATTTAACTTTAGTCCTACTCCATGGATATGAATCTTGTAATTGAAAATTGAAATTGTAATGCTACTCTAGATGAAAGTAGATTCAAAGGAAAACAACTAATGTATTTTCAATCACTCCAGCATTCAATATGGAAGTATGATATAATCACCCTCTTGAAATGATGTACAAGAAACTGATTATACTTTAGTTTTGAAAATTAAATCTAGGAAAGAAATTAAAGCATGTAAAGGAAAACTCAATAATTGCATAGGTTAAACATTCGAGCACCCAACTTGGAAGTATGACAAGTCACCTTCTTGGCATGCTCTTTAGGAACACCCAATTATACAATTGACCGAGGATATTAATCTAGAAAACAATTTAAAAGCATGTAAAAGCAAAGCTCAATGATTGCATAGGTTGAACACTTGAGCACCCAATTTGGAAGTATGACAAGCCACCTTCTTGGCCTGATCTTTAGGAGCATCCAATTATACAATTAACTGAGAATTTGATCTAGGAAAGTAAATATAAGAAATTGAAAGAAACCTAAACAAATGTGAGCTCTATTGCCTCAAAATTAATCCAATTGGAAAATATATGAATCTAACTTCTTGAGATGTTTTAGGAAAACAAAGATTACACAGTCATTCTATCATTGATGCTAACAAAACATTCATGACTTGATTCTATGATATTGATTTAAAAGTTGCAACAGAATATTAATCTACTCAGGAAATTGAAAAAACAGAGTAAATAATTAAACTAAAATAACTAAGGAAAAACCTCCTCCTGTGCAGGGGCCCTCTACGATAGAATTGGTCGAGATCCTAGCTGATTATATACGCATTAAGCAGATACTGGAACCATGAACATGATCCTTGTATTATGAAAAGAACAGAGTTCAAAGCAATACATAGCATTTCAAAAATTACAACTACTATTCAGTCTTTACATAACTGGTATTTAAATAAATAAAATGTAACTATGATGAGCTAATTACACCTACAAATGGCTATTCTAACTGAAACATAGAATTATATTCTAACTAGTCAACTCTTAATTTTCTACGTCAAAGAAAATCAAGAGTTCTTCGCTCTCGGCTTATGTCCTTTGATCAGACTTTGACCACAATCACAAGCACCCTTTTCTGTCGATTTCGATCAAGTAGATAGGACAAAATCCATGTGTGAATCATTCTGGAGTTGCCCATGTGGCCTATTTGTTTATTTTCTCCTTGGAACCTATAAAACCATAAAATTAGTTGCAAAACCAATCATTAGCTGAAGAATAGGTTGCGTTCTGTAGCTAAGTTACAAAAATCCATTCAAATAAAAAGAACATCAGAATATAACATAGAAATCATTTAAATGCATTCCCTAAGATAAACATGAAATCTATCATTGATTGGAGTGTATAGACTTATGAGAAGGTAATGAAAAAGTGATGAGAAAGGATATCATAGAAAGGACAATTCTGAGGTTCAACACACACCTGGAAGTCACTGACACTTCCAATCACAAACTCTTATTTGTTAATTTCCATGCATTTTGACGTAGTGATCCCTTGTGTTTCCCTGGCACTCCTAGTTAACACTTCCTTGCATGTGTTGGCACATCTTGGCTACATCACGCCCTAGCACTCTATCATTCCTTATCATTGTCAAGCATGCCTTGTCACTCCTCCTTATCACACATGGAACTCGTTGAAAACCTTTTCACACACTCTTATTCATTCATTTCCATGCATTATGACATAGTGCTCCCTTGTGTTTCTCTAGCTCTCCCTAACACTCCTTGGCACACATTGGTACACCCTGAAACTTGGCACATCTTGGCATGCTTTCCTAGCACTCTATCATGCCTTGGAATTGCCTATAATACCTTGCCACACCCTCCTTAGCACGCCTATAACTTGCTAACACTTCCTCCTTAACACATCGTGTGTCTTGGCATGATTAGCATTCCTTGGCACTATTTGGCACATATTAGCACACCATGACACTACTTGAAATGCCATAGAATTCCCTAATATGCCTTGTCAGTTCCCCCTTGACACTTGCTCACACCCCCAACACACACTCTTATTCATAAATTTCCATTATTTTTCACTCGATGATTTATGTTTGATGGGTTGCATGTCTAGGAAGAGTTCCTTTAAGAGATAAAAAATGATCGCACCATTAATGACATAAGTAATTGAGAGATTCTACTTGAATGAAATTAAGAAACTACACACTATATTTTAATAATGACATTTTTATGGTTTTTTGTTATGGTGTGAGAATGGTAAGAAGTGAGTGGTCAATAAGGTGTGTGAATACTTACAATACCTTATCACTCCCTCCTTGGCATGACAAATATCACTCATTGTCGCTCCTTGACACACCCTCATATTCATTCACTTACATGTATTTTGACCTAGTGCTCCCTTGTGTTGTCCTAGTACTCCCTAACACTTTTGAACATGCATTGGAACTCTCTACTTAACACTTTTTGGCATGCCCTGCCACTTCATAACATGCATAAGACTCCCTGACACACATTGGCACTTGGCACATGTTAGCACTTGGAAAGTCTTAGCATGTCTGACATGCATTCATGAGATGACTTGGTATACTTTCGCATGGTTTAATATTAAAGCTATTTGAGATAAATTATTGGAAAGTAGATGAGAAACATTAGAGGAATATTTGGCACATAGAATTCACTAACACTTGGCACTTGGCACCTATTCACACCTAGTGTTGGTGTGCCTAGAATGTCCCCCACGAAAAAGGTAAATTGATGACTTATTAACCCTCTTATGTGTTCATCTCTTTGTAGTTCAACGTGTTTCTCTGTTTGTTTCCTTGACTATCCCTGACACGCATTGTCACACCCTTGCACATATTGGCATGCCTTAACACTTGGAACATCTTAGCATGTTTGACATGCCTTCGCAATATCGATCACATATTAGCATTCCCAATCATGACTTGGCACTCATGCCCTCACAACTAGCCTTACTTGGGAACCTTAAATTCCCTGGAACACCTTGACACTCCCTAGTTGTCACACCCTCATAGATAGCCTTAATTTTTTTGCAAATTGGGAACCCAACCAAGTAATTAGTAAAACAATGTTGTGCCCAACCCAAAGTCTCCCTTTATCCGAAATTAATATTTCCACACCTTATCAGAAAATTTTACTACCCTATTTCAATTCTTATTCTGACCTTCTCCTAAAATGCTTCATCCTCGGGACACTTGGAATTCACTGAAACTCCTTGGAACACACTCTTATTCATTCATTACCAAGCATTTTGACCTAATTATCCATTTCCCCTAGAACTCCCTAACACTCCTCAACATGCTTTGACATTTTTTGTCATGTGTTAGCACACCTTTTCATTCCTTGGCATGCCTTGGCACTCAGCTATCATGCCCTCACAACTACCCTTACCTTTATTTAGACTTGGGAATCAAACCAAGTCCTTCCTTGACTATAATAGCTTGATCAAGTTACAATTAATAAAACTATACTATGCCTTTTTCACATAAGAACTTCCTGTGGAACTTCCTAATGCTCCTTGGCACACATTGGCACACCCTGACACCTAACACATCTTTGCATGTCGCACTGACACTCTAGCATTCCTTGGAACTAACTAGCATACCTTGTCACTCGCTCCTTAGCACACCTATAACTCACTGACACTCCCTGTCACACACTCTTATTCATATCCATGCATTTGAAACTAGTGCTCCCTTGACTTTGCATGTCACTCCATAACACTCCTTGACAAGCATTAGCACCCCTTATAACCTGGCACATTTTGGCATGTTTCCCTGACCTCTAGCATACGTTGTCACTCCCTCCTTAGCACACTTGGAACTCACTGACATTTACCGTCACAAAGTATTATTTTTTCATTTTCATGCACTAATACCTAGTGCTCCCTTGTGTTTCCTTGACACTCCATAACACTTCCTAGCACATGTTGGCACACCCTGGAACCTAACACATCTTGGTCACATGCCACCCTGGCACACTAGAATGACTTAGCGCTACCTGGAACACCTTGACACTCTCTCATTAGCACACATAGAACTCACTGGTACTCCATGTCACACACTCTTACTCATTCATTTCCATGCATTTTAACCTAGTTTTCCCTTGTGTTTCCCTATCACTCCCTAACACTCCTTAGCACGCATTGGCACGGCCTAGCACTTGGCACATCTTGGTACGCTTCCCTAAGACTCTAGCATGCCTTGTAACTACATAACATACCTTGTCACTCCCTCCTTATCACACCTTGAACTCATTAACACTTCATTTACATGCATTTGAAACTATTTCTCCCTTGTGTTTCCTTAGCACTTTGACCTAAAATTCCCTAGCATGCATTCGCACCACACCTTAACACCTGGCACATCTTGGTATGCCTTAAAAATTTCCTTGTCTTGGCATGCCTAACATGCCTTGGTATTGTTTATCATGTGTTATTATTTCCTAGCATTCCTTGGCACACCTTAGCACTCCCTAGTTGTCATGCCCTCATAGATAGCCTTACTTTTGTGGTGACTTGGGAACCCAACCAAGTCATTGGAAAAACAATGTTGTGCCCAACCTAAAGTATGCCTTTATCTGAAATTTCTTTGACCAACCACTTATTGTAACCATAGGCTTCCCTCCTACAAGTCCTATTATGACCTTCTCCTAACACACTTTGTGCTTGAGACACCTGGAATTCATTGACACTCTTTGGCACACACTCTTATTTGTTCATTTCCATGAATTTTCACCTAGTTCTACCCTGTGATTTCCTGGCACTCCCTAACACTCTTCATCATGCACCACCAAGGAAACAATAGCATGTTTAGGGATGCCTCTTGTTGAAAAACCTACAACATGCAACCTTTACAATTTTTTGGGTTTTCCTCCCAAGCCTTGAGGGAGCAACAATTTTTTTAATTAAGGTAGAGATGTATCATCATCCAAGCTCTATAGCTCACATATATAGCCATATTTAAAGCTCATTGAGAACATGTTTTGGCAATAAAGAATTGAATTTGGTGATAGTGTGGGTTTTCTTTAAAATAGATAAATTGAAATGACATTAAGAATAACCATATTGAAACCTCGTGGAGAACTTTTTTCTGAATTAAAGAATTGAATTTGGTCATAGAATAAGATTTAAAATTGTTTCTGATTGACTAAAAATGTGTTTTCCTTATACAGAAGGTAATAAATTAACTCAACAATAAACAAAATTATCTTTCAATAGTGAAAGTCCACACCTTAATGGCCTGCCAATAAATCATTTCAAATAATATATTTTTCCTTAAATAACACCAATGAATTAGCTCTCACTCTATTTTGGTTATACAATACAATAAAAATAAAATACTTAAACATTATCCAAGTTGAAATCTAAATATACATTAAAGAGTATCTATGTGGTTGTTTGAGGGTTACTTCATGTTTGAGGTGCCTAGGCTAGTTTTGGTTAGGACATTAAGTGAAACACATGTGATACACGTGGTTCGTAGTCATGCTTAACTAGTAAGGTCACATAAAATATTCTTGGTGAGCATGTTTCTTGAGCGATATTCGATATTCAAGTGCAATAAAAAATATAGCCCCATAAAAAATGGTATTAAATCCATGTTTGAATGCAAAATTTTGGAATTGTTCTTCACTATCCACACCCATTTCACTGGAGAAGTTGATGGGGCTATATTGATGAGGATGTTAACAATTCAAGTTGGGAATCATGTAAGGACCTTCTTCTAGGCTCCATTGGAAATGTTATCCTATATAACATGCTAAGAAAAAATGATAAAGGGTGCCACTAGAAATGTTATCTTATATAACATATTAAGAAAACATTATAAAGGACCTTCCTTGAGGTTTCACTGGAAATGTTATCGGATATAACATGCTAAGAAAACATGTTAAAGGACCTTCCTCGAGGTGCCACTGGAAATGTTATCCTATATAACATGCTAAACAAACATGATAAAGGTTTTATATGTTTCATAGCCCTCATGACTGACTCACAATGATCCTTGAGACATTTAGGATGATGTACTAGTTTGTTGTGCACTAGGAGGATGAAGGTGTCTAGCCTAACAAGGATGGATGATCAATGAAGTGTTGCAACACAAATTCACCAAAGGATAACACAATATAGCAATGTTTTTGATAGTATGTTAGTCATGGCAAGGCAATATAGTCGATGAGTGTATTGAAGGTAAGTGGAAGCTTCTTGCCACTATGTACATGACCTTTAGATAATTACAAGAAGTTGGTATAGATGGAGACAACATAGTCTTACACTAGGTGGTTAGTTATTCAAGTGTGTTGGCTTGAGGGAGGCAGTGAAAGGTTGTTTATGTGTGGGTGGTGATGACAAAATATAACTTATAATGAAACAAGCACTGCAACATTTCCTATATTTTAAGGAGCCTAACTTGGGTTTGGTTAGGGCATGTTGGTTAGGCATAGTTGGAGTGATACAAGAGGTTGATGGTCATGCACAACTACTAATGCCATGTCAATGCCATAAAAATACTAGGCTTTTTGAGATGAATTAGATGCTTAAGTGGATTGAAAAGTTTACCCTCATGAAGAATGGTATCAACACCACATTTAAATGCAAAAATTACAAAGTGTGTATTCACCATCAATGCCTTGTCCATTAGAGAATCCAATGGAGCCATGTTGATGAAGATGCTAACAATTAAAGTGAGGGGAGAATCCAAGGATCTTACTTGAGGTTCCATTAGCAATGGCACAATGGATGGCATGTCGGGTAAACACGACTAAGAGAGGATAATGATTTTATATGTTTGGTATACTTTGTGAGTGACTTAGGTTGTTTCATGAGACAATTAGGATGGTGTACTAGTTTGGTTTGGACTAGGAGATCCCCTTAACAAGGTTTGATCATTGAAAAAACATTGTAACACAAGCTTAGGGGAGGAAGATGTAAATTTAAAATGTGTTGAATAACATGTTAGCCATGAAAAGACAACATCATTGATTAGTGAAATGTAAGTGGAATCGTGTTTCCATTAGGTACATTATCATTGAGCCTTGATGGAGACAACACAATTCTATATTGGGTGGGTATTTGTTCAAGAATGCTTGGCTTAGAGAAGGTGGTAGAATGTTTCATATGGTTGGGTGGTGATGATATAGCATTACTTACCACTAATGGACATTTCAAAATTTTTTATAATTTAAGGTGTTTCTCTTGGGTTCAATTAAAACATGTTGGTTAAGAATAGATCGTTATTCCTAACTAGCAAAGTTTATCACTACTATGCAAATTATGACTAAATTTTTATAATTATATAGCATGCTTAAAAAATCACTATTTTTTTTTTTTTTGAAACTTGGTTACAACTGTAAATTTTCAAGAAAAAACATGAGAATGGAGAGCGCAGGCGATTTTTCCTTCGACCTAGGTCTTCTGGCTTCCATTGCTGTCGCCGCTGGTCAGATATCGCTGTTCAGGGGGTGCTGCCATAGAATCGATCACTGGGGTTTCTCTGCCATCCATCGCAGAGATGTCTCTGTGGGGAGTGAGAAACAGTATATTCATTTGGGCAGCCTGGCGACGGTGGAGTGGATTTTTGGGGCCCCTTGCTGCACTGCCTGGCGGTCTGGGCGCTCGACCTGGTTTTCGCATTTGATTGAGGCTACCCATTTACTGTCTATCCGAGATCTAAGTCCTGGCGCGAGATTTGAGGGGTCTTGTTGGCATGATGCCCTCCTGCCGGCATACACTGCATTTGCAAGATTACCAGAGCCTGCCTGGCCGCCACAAAAGCTGGTGATTCAGGATAAGCCAGCTGCCGATACCATCCACAATGCTAAAGACGGGTCACTGGATTGCGCACTCGCCTTGATTGTTCCCAAGGTCTGCCAGCATACCCGCGATTTCGATCTTCAGGTAGACTCGGTTCCCTTCCAAATATTCATCAAGCTTCCCGTTGGAAATAGTATCATTTTATGAATCCGGCACATAGACTCGATTATTTATCTGAAGGAAAAAATCCAGTCTGCTGCGGGATATCCATTCCATTTACAGTCATTAATATTTGGGGGTAAAGCTTTAGCTGATACCTGCACTCTGAATGATTATGCCATTACTACTGGGTCTTCTATTTGTCTCAACCTTAGACTAAGAGGTGGAATGATGGGCCAAAATAGAGCACATGGAACCCCCATGGGTGCAAGTGCTTCCAAAACAGTAAACACAAAAGGTACATACAGAAATGTATTACAGGGGGACAAAAACAAAATTGCAACACCTGTTGCCCCTGCAGAAAGCTCTCCCAAGCCATATATTGTGGAACTGCAGGACAATGTGCCTGAAATAAATGTAGAGAGTCTTGATATTGATGAGCATAGAAATGCCTACGAATCCCAAGCAATAATAGGCAGATTCAACTGCTTCTGGCCCAAACCAATGGAGCTGTTCCATTGGATTTTTACAAACTAGACCATGGATTGTGAAATACACCTATGTTCCAAGGGGTTCTTCATAGTCAAATTTTCATCTACTGAGGCCAGAGATTCCATTCTTAGCCTGGGACCATGGTTCTAGGGCTCCACGGGACTCTTCATCACACCATGGTTCCCACATTTTGTTGCCAAGACCATGGAGGTGACTAGAATGTCGGTCTGGGTTCGGCTCTACAACCTCCCGCTACATTTTTGGAATGAAAATATTCTTGGCTTCATTGGAAACACCCTTGGAAAATACATTAAACCAGACACTCAATGCCTGGAGGAGCGCATCTTCACCTTTGCTCGAATCTGTGTGGAGGTTGACATGAGCAAAGGACTCCCAGAGTGCATTATGCTGAATAATAAACAACAGATATGGACTCAGCATCTAGACTATGAGAACACAACCTTCAAATGCCGGATATGCAGGTGCACAGGACACCTTCAAATCTCATGCCCGAATGCAAAAAGGGACAACAGAAAAAAGAAGAAACCAGGAAAAGCTGCTAAAGGCTGGAAATTTCCCTCTGAGGAGCCAGAACAACAGGACGAAGAGGAGGAACCCTCACCACATGAGAATCAACAAACAAATACCTCCTTGGGCACACAAGAATAGGAAATGCAAGATCCACTCGACACCACCACAAAGACTCAGCCTGATAAGGTACCGGGAGCACCAGACAGTGGGGGTTACAAAAGAACACATACTTCAGACATATCAGACTCTGATAAGGACAATGGAGCACAAGTGGAAGAAAATCAGCTTGTCCTTATCGAGACTACGCCAACACAAGGTGCTTGGCGTAAGGTTGAAAAGAAAAAAGGGAGAAAATCCTAATTGTATTTCTCTGTATTTTTTATCTGCGGAAATTTGTACGTCTTTGGACGATTACCAGTCAATGTAACATGTAATTTTGTTTTCTCATAAATAAAATTACGAATTTTTCCTTTGTGAAAAAAATCACTAAATTTTTATAATTATATAGGAATGTTTTAAAATAAAATAAAAAGTTTAACATTGTGACACCCCTCTCTTACTCTATTCTTCTTCTTCTTCTTCTTTTAAATATTCATAGGTTACTTTTATACCAAACTAGATCCAGCTCAAATGCAGATCAACCAAGCACCTCAATTACAAATCTACCAAGCACTTAAGGGGATCAAATTTATTTTCACTCTAAAAACGATTTTCATCTAAAGATATTTGATCCCTCCCATTCCTTTGTAGATATGGAGTTAAGAAGGATCTAAGATAGTTTAATTATTAATTATAATTAATTATAAAATTTTATTTTTATTTTTATTGGGTCAAAATGTTTAACAAAACATTATAGTATTTGTATTATTCTGGGCTTTTATTTATAGTTATATTTCGTTTTGTTTATTTTTACTGAGTCAAATGTTTAAAAAAACATTACACTTTTAACTATACATGACAACCTCTAGCCAAAATTAAAAGTGGAAAAGCTAAATTTCTCTCAATAAATTAAAAACCGAAAAAAATAAAAAACTATTTTTTAATCAAAATTTCCCCCAATAAATTAAAATCATAAGAAATTTAAAACTAATAAAATAATATTAGGAATGGTTATTTTCATTGAAATTTCCTTTTCCCTCTCTTCCATTAATGACCTTGTCTCAACATTAAGGTAGAATGTAGAGAACAAATAAAAGAGTAAGGTTCTCAATGCTGCAGAACAAGGGGCTATGACCAAAGCCCTATTTCCAAACCATTTCTCACTACTTTATAAAATTTATCTAAATTTTGCCAAAAATATATACCTATTTGTTACACATTTTCTACATTGAGGTCATCTTCCTGGAGAACCCAACAGGCATAAGGGATTTGGGGAGCAGAAAATACGAATCCAAAATGTTACAGAGGACCAACAGTCAATTTCAATCAACGTATTAACCCAAGGGTTTATTTTTGTTAGATTTTCTGTAGATTTTAGGGTTTAGTAGAGGAGCAGAGAGAAGACTAGAAGCTGAGCTGAGGAAGCAAAGGCTAACAAGTCCTAATTCCTAGAAAATTTTTGACTCATTAGTTTAGTTCTAGCATCATCATAGGTGGTAGTTGCATAGGTGGAGGGAGTTGTAGATTCATAATAAGTGCCAATTATGAAGCTTTTGACTGGGGTTCTGCATCTAAGTTTCATGGCAGTTAGTCTCTTTGGTAAGATAGGGATTAGAGAATTTATGGGAAAGAGAGGTTGTGGTAGTGGACAGTCCAGCAATAATGAAAGCATTGAAAACTCGTAGAAAAGTGGAATATTGTGATTAAAAACTTCATGTGATTTGTGTACTTTCAATGATTCTGGTCGGAAAAATATCGTTGAACTTTAACTATGGATGGAGATATATGGGCAGACAACTCTACATATATTTCATAAATTAATTTTAGTTACCGATTTCCATATGCGACAAGGTAATTCTCTACTTTTTGTGGTGGAAGCAAAATGTAAAGTTAGTGCAAAGGATTGCGTAATCCTATTTCATCTCACCCCCACAAATTTCCTATTCAATTTCTGGTGTCAGTGCTATTATGTTCGTCGACCTAGGCTTGCTGGGGTGCTGCATGTGTGTCATGAATAGTTTGAATAATGAAAGATATTGTCTATTACTAAATTTAATAATGAGTAGATAATGCTGGGAAAAAGGAGTTGTCTTTAGTGCGACTTTCTGAAGTTTCAGGTGCCCGAATCTGGTGAAAAACTTTGAGGTAAAATCTTGATTTTAGTTATTTAAGCTGGTTTTTTTACTGTATATATGGATTCAACACCCTAAAAAACCTTTAGGGAACTTCCATTGTGCCAGGTTACCCATCAAACTTCTATTTTCAATGAATTCCGACCATATTTTAGAGAAATTAGACCGAAAAAAACCACCATAAAACTCTTCAAAAAGTCGCACTCAAGACTACTCGTGGGAAAAAAATTTCGGGAATTGGTTTACAAAATACATTTATGCAACACCAGCCATAAACTGACTTCTTAAACTGGATTGGTTACGTTGCAGTGTCAGACAATAAGATGAAGATTAAGCGTCTTGGGATAAGACAATAAGATGGAGATTAAGTGTGTGGTGGCAATGACAGACACTGCAACACACATGGAATGGTTCTCTAATTTTATCCATTAGAGCCTCTTGAGGATGTAAAGGTGGAGATGGGATTTCTGGGCATCTACTTTTTGCATGATTCAACCCACAGGTTTAACAATGGAAGCGCCAGAGAGCAACTTCTGTCTGAAATTGGGAGAGGAGCTTAGCATAACAATAATAGAACACAACATGGGCAGTGTGTTGGCTATTATTTGTGCTTGACATGTTCTATACAGCTGCAATCGGTAGTTTTGGCTTGCAAGTACTTTGTGCCAGCAAGCTCACTGTCATTTTCACAAAAAGTTTCATTGTGAAGGCCATTAACAGCTGGATTATTGGCAACCATCTATGAAGAATTTGCATTAATTTGAAGCTATCTACATGATTTCCCAAGAAAATGGAATGGTGGCTTGGCTTTGTTCCATGATCCATCCATTCAAATGGAGAAATTACAGGCTTGGAAGAAATCTACAATGGGCATGTTCATGTTTCATCACTCAGGTAACACACTTTCATCCTTTCCCTCGCCATTACCCCAGGCTTATTTTTTCAAATTGCCGCTTAATATCACATAAGCAAATCCTTGTTGTTTGATTGGCTTGGGTTTTTTTGACATGAAATTATGTTTCTCCCTGGCAGATTGAAGATCTCATATTGGAATTTGAGAGCAGGCCTGTTTTCTCAACAGGGATAATTCGATAAGTTTCCCAGGTCAGCTCATAGCACCAAACTATTTTCTGAGTAAATTTTAGTTCTAGTATTTGGTTATTTGCAATCACATATCTACAATAACCTAGAAACTCAAAGCATACTTTAGTATTGTGAGACAATGTAAAACTTTGAGGTAGTGCTGAATGAAACATTTATATCCCTATCCTTAACTCTAGGGAAAATTTCAACGAAATCACACCCATTTTCTATAAATAACAGGGATGTATAGGAACACTACTTAAAATATTTGGGTGGTTTTGAGAGAATAGGTTTCTCTCATCCAATGCTTCTCAAGCCTCCTCTATAAAACCATGGGTGATTTTTTAGAGTCTGATGTTTGTTAAAAAGTCCACTTGGTTTATTTCTTTGTTGTCCCTACAATATAATTGCCTGCCACACAGTGATCCAAAAATCATTAGGGTGTAGTGATTGTGTTTAGCATGGTTTTAGATTTGAATGTAATGTAATGTTTTGAGCATGAAATCAATACAGAAATTAGAGTGACCTGTAGAGAGACTTGTATTGAGCAAATGAATGTAAACCGAGTAAATTAATAATCTTCTTTTATTACAATCACAAAAGTGGATTCTAAACTATGTAAATTAATAATCTTCTTTTATTACAATCACAAAAGTGGATTCTACCTAGTTTTCTTAATATTGTATAGAGTAAAATGAATAATAGTTTTTGTTTTCTTTTGGATTTTTTAGCCTTTCTTAGATATATTAAGCATGAGACCAACCTTCACCATGAGCTCTTTTGACTAATTTCCATGTTGATAATAGTGATTGCATTTATTATTTGGATTTGCTAATTGACTACCGAATAGTTTCACCAAACAAGTTTTTTTTCTTAATCTACATATTTCAAAAATGGAAAATGTATATATTGTGTTATAAAAGGATCATATGGAATATTGTGTTTTATCCCTCTTGTTGTTTTAGACCTCATGATCATGTTACTCTCAAGGAAATGAAATATGATTGACATGCTTGCCTAGACAACAAGGTTCGGTTTAAGGTGAGGTTAATATGATGCCTTTCGTTTTTTACAATAATGAAATTGATTTATGTGTACAGATGAGAATATTTATTTCATCATTCAGTAAACTTAATTTCCTTATACATTATATTCTTGTTGTTTCATAGAAATGAATTCATTTCAATATTGATTTGAATAAATTAACAATCAAATTTGCAATTGTTTCTAAGTTTAAATACTTCTATCGATCCACTTATCAAGGTGGATTTCAAACAAGTCCCATCTATCAGAGTTTATAGAATTCCCTCTAAAGTTAGTAGTCCTCCATACCTTAAGAGACCATATCAAATGTTTATCTTCATGCTCAACTATCATGTCTTCAACCAAAAAATTCTAAAATTCTAAACAAATCATGCTTATGCAACAAGGCATATTCCCGCAACTTGCTCTTCCTATAATAATCTGAAACCATGAATCAAATTTACTAAAAAATAATTCAAATTCATGTTTACCTCTTTCTTTAGCTAGTCATCTAGTCCAAAATTTCTTCTTATCTCGAAGACAAGATTTCCTCCATGTTGAATTGTACCTGCAAACTGTTAGGAAACTTGCTTTCAAAATATGAAAGTATAGAATATTCTTGAAATGTCATCATGATTCTTCTTCTACAAATTGAATAATCTTTCATGATTTCTTTCTTGTATTATATCTTTGAGATCCTCTCTTGCTATGACATGATACAAAGAGTTGATGCATGCATTGGTCCTACTGTTAGATGGCTTCTTTTATGAATACCTAAATTCTTCATATTCATATGATGCTATATATGATGCCAAAATTAATACTTCTACATGATATACTCTCCAAACTACAAACCTCATTATGATGGAGCTAATAGAAGAGATCCTTAGGATCTTTAACCTTAGGCTTCTTTTTAGGTTCTTTTCCTTCTTCAACTACATGAGCTCCATCCCTTTCCTTTAAGAATTCTTAGGATAGTTTCTCTTGAAGTGCCCATAATAATTACATTCAAATAATTGTATTTTGGGTATATTAATCTTCTTTTGACGTGGTTCAAACTTCCCAAACTTCATTTTCTTCAACTTCTTTACTTTAGCAGTAAAGGCTTGAGACTTACCATTGGGATCAATGATGTCCTTTTCCTTCAATTTAGTCTCTTCCAATATGGATTGAGACCAAAAAAAATCTTGGAGTGCCTTTCCATGAGTAGATACTAGTCACAAAAGTCTTCCATTTTGGAGGTAGAGCATTGAGCACATAGGTTGTCAATTTTGCACCTGAAACAATTTCTACAAGATCTTGGAGTTGATCCCTCAAATGAGATGTCTTCACCAGGTATGAGGAGATGTCATCATCAAAGGATAGCCTTGCCTTGTACAAGTGACTCCTCAAATATATCTTCTGCCGTGAAGTGCTTACTACATATAGCTTAGTCAAACTGTCATAGATGTCTTTTTCCTTATCCAATTCTACAACAAATGGAATAAGGTGATCCTTGATTGATTCAATAAGGATTGTTTGATATATTGTTTAAGTATTTATTCCAGTCTTTGGTATTGCTATTATCTAGTTCTACAGCTTTGTCTAGGACATGGTCCATGACATCATTTTATATGAAGATAAGATCTATCCTGTTCTTCCATGTTTGGAAGTTGGATGTCCCATCAAGCTTATTACTTTCTTTGCAGAATGAAGACATAGTATTAGATGATTGAGACATAGAAAGAAATACAAAACTTACTTGAAATTGATCATTCCTTTAAGGTTCACTTCAATTTTAGGCTTGTTTTAAATGGTCCCAAGACTAAGATGCCAAGGTGATGCTCCTTTTTTCTTCTAGTTAGGGTACACTATAGTTACCACTACAGTCTTTCTAACTCAACCTTATTCTATTCCAAATAATTGTGGATTCCTTCTCATCAAAAAATATGTAATTCATTTCTTTAACAATATATTTGGTACTTATCTTAAGGCTATTAATCTGTGGAAATACTCTGCAACTTAAACCCTCTGGTTAAGGCTTACAACAGTCACTAGAAAAATCTTAATACTAGGCTTATATTCCACTCCAACCTACGATCTCCTTTTAATTTCCAGGTGACTTCTTCCTTGGCTTAAAGTTATGCTTCTAAGCCACTGTAGGCCTTCCAAACTTAAGAATACATAACTCACCTTTCTTGACAAGCGAGGCAGAACCTGCGACCTAGGTTAGGCCCTTTCTCAGGCTTCCTCTAGAGGTTTCTAGACCTCGTTAAATACTCTAGAACCCTTAACTTTGTAGCACAAAGTTTCGGATTTTTTATTTTCTTTTCCAGTCTTATACTAGCCCTCAGACCCTCCCGAGGTAGATATGACAAAAAAATCAGTCTTTTTCATAGAGGTATTCGAGTGCCTAAACTTGCCTTTGATCCCACGATCAACCTTTTGCTCTTACTTTGCTTCACTCTTGATTAATTTAGCCTTCAAATAATTCACAACAAACACTTTTTCTTGACTTGGAAACCCTTTTGAATTAAAACAACAATGATATTCCAGCAGCCTATGACCTTGACCTTAGATCTAATACCATGTTGATAAATTTATTATGGAAACAAGAATACAAACTTCTCTTATCTTCACAAATGACTTGTGATATGCATTTATATTTTCTTCTTTATTATTATTATTCTGTTTTTATCATCAAATAATTTTCCAAACACTGAAGATCACAAACAAGAAAGAAGGACACAAGATATAGGCTCCAAGCCAAAGTAAAACCCCCCAAGGGGAAAACCCAGAAAAAATTCTCTTCTTATAGAATCAATTCAAATAAGGCTTCCAGGACTCAAGACCAAAACAAGACACCCACCAAGAACCAAGACAACAATCAAACAGGTATTCTTCTAGAAAAAATAGATTCTCTACAGAAAACGAAGCAAAATATCTTGAAATCAAGGCTAGACTAGCCTTTCGACCTCTGAAAAAATCTTTGCTACTTTTTTTGAAATTCTTAGAATTGTAGAGTATCCAAAAACTCTAATTACTTCGCACATGTGAGCTATAATAGAAATAATTTCAGAGATCAAACATTGCTAGGGTTTCTTGTTCCTTTTTTATGGTTTTCCTTTCCTTCTAAGGCCTTCTCACATCATTCCCAATTGCAGATCAAAATTGAGATGTGTGTATGAAATGTGGTTGAATTTCCTCATTTAAATAGCCTTTCTAAGAGGTTAAAATAGCCCTCTCTAGGCCGACTTCATCATAGCTGGCCGAATTGGTCTTAGGAGTTCTATAGACTATTCTAGAGACAAAATAATAATTATTTTCTTGATATAAGTGCCTAATAGGGTCTTTTGCAAAATTTCACTCTTTGACTTATGTATTTCCTAGAAAAATTAATAGAATGCTTGACCTAATTGACAAAATTCTTGAACATGAAACCCGTGATTCACAAAATAATGTTCTTTTTCATCTTTTGATACACATATGAGTCAAATGACAATTATGAAGACCGAAACTAGTTACATTTTCCAACATCCTTAACATGATCTTGTGATTCTTGATTGATTGTGTATAGTTGTATCATTACTTGTGATTCAAGTGTTGAAAATATCTAATTACATACTGTTCTCTAGTCAGTTCGATATGAAAAATCATTTTCTTTTTGAGGAAGCAAAAGGGAAGAAAGGAAGATAATAGAAATCTATCAAAGAAGGTAAACTCATGAATTATATCATAAGATTAATGAAAGGAAACTATGGACAAAATTATCATAATGAAAATGTTGTTGATACCTTTGAATTAAAAACAATATGAACTTGTATAACTTTGTTTATGTACCTTCTTCTGTGCTTGAAGCATGCTTCATGATAAAAGAAAAAGTGCTTTTTATTGCATATCAGAAGTCCTAGGCTAAGAGAGTGCTCTATTTGATGAATATAGCAAGTACGGAAAATAAAGACCAACATTAAACATATGGAATAACAATCATTTAAATATTGGATGCACCCCCTAAATTTTAATTGGATCGATGGTTACTTTTCCACCATGTAACATTAGTTACAAGCATATAAATCCCTTCCATGTTTCAAATCAATACCCAAGATTTAATTAGAATACCCTTTATTACATATCCACATCCTACATGTTCAACGAGACAAATAAGTTTGTATTTGTCTATTATTTATTTAGTATGCATATATTTTAGTTAGCATGGCCAACATGCACACTATTGACTTGATTACATCGTGCAATCCAATGGAATTAAATATGCACAAATAAAACAGATTTGGAAGAACTTGAACTTCCAATGGCCACATTTTTGTCATATGATGTACCTTCATGGTCCACAACCACTCATTTCATTAGGACTGGAAAATACCATACAATGGGAAAGCAAGATGTGGGGTACATAGTGTATGGTTGGTCCATGCTCTTCCATGATGGACTTGGACATTGGAGGTGGTTTACTATTTGTTGCTTGACCTTTTTTGGATGTTTGAAATATATTCTTCCTCGAAGTGTTGGATAAGTATGGAGCTTGGTGACTTCATGTTGTTGATGCATGAAGGGTGTTTGTGTGCTTGGAGTAGATTTGGGTATTTGACAATGAGAAAAAACTCCCAAAATCACCATGAGCACATAAAATCCCTTGACATGTGAACTCTTGGGTTGAGGGAGTGTATATGTAGGCATCGGAGCCCTTAAGGTGACACATTACCTTGGATATGCATTGTCCTTAAGGAGACACATGACCTTGGAGATGCATTGGAGCTTAGGACCTTTGGAGGATTGTTGGACCTTGGGGAGTAGTGCTCATTCCATGGATGCCTTACTTGTTAATCACTCTCACCTTTGATCCTGACACATGTCTCTTAGAGTAGAGTGCTTCACATGGGTGGACCTACTTGTGTCTTGCAATTCTACTTGTAGTGGACTAGGTCCACTTGTTATTGTAAAGCCCCTTTACCTCTCACATAAATAGAGGAAGGAGTGAGTTGTTATTATAGTCGATCATGCACTTGTGAAAATTCCTTTTCATACTTGGGTTAGGGAAGTAAGAGCAGTGCTACTCTCTCTCTCTCTCTCTCTCTCTCTCTCTCTCTCTCTCTCTCTCATTCAATATTCTTTGTACTTTATGTGTTTTTTCCTTAATGTTCTCAGATTTCTTGGAGAATTCACCCGAAAAATTCATATATATATAAAGAATAAATGAAACCCATGAACACAATCACAACCTATCATATGATTCTCCATTCTTTCGAAAACTCTAGATAGGGAAGATCGAGAGAAACCCTAGCTCCACCAAAGATACTCCAACAATCTAAAATCACCATGAGAAAAACCTCCATGTCAGAGTATTTTTGGTGGAGCCACTGTAAACCCTAAGTTATTTTGGAATAGTGTCATTTCAGTTTTGACTTCCAACTTACCACTGCCTTGCATACCTTCTCACTCCCATAAATTATGTTATTTAAAAGATTTGACTTCCAGATTTTCATAAATATAATTTCCTCAATAAGGTAGTTGAATGCTTCCATATTCATGGTTAGATCATATTCCAAGAATATATACATTTTTTGTACTGATCAACAATTTTCTCACTAAGAACAATCATGTCACAAGTGACAATTGAACTTGGTTGGAGAGGATATTAATTTATCCTCTCAAGTTCATGAGATAGACCAAGCAACATGTGTATAATCATACTCAATCACTAAGGTTTTTTGATAATTTATCTCTTTATTGGACTCAAAATTTCTCAATTAGCAACAAATAATGATTGTTAAAGTCCTTCGATACAAACTTCCATTTATATTTTTATGACTACTTACAATTATGAATAGTCACTATTAGTCGCTTGCTTGTCATTCCAAGCAATATCATAATTTCATAAGCACATAATTAGTATCCTCATGAATTGTAATTCCTCTCTTACTATATAAAGTCAAGGAAAATTGTTGGGTTCCAACATGTCCCTAGTTTAGATTTTCATTATTTTTATAAAAACAATTTGCCTTCCACATGAAGAAGAGGAGCAACAATATGACATACATACTAAATTTGTTGGCACAATGCTTCATGATATTACATTCAACTTGGAGTTTTATTTATCCATGATCGAATTGACTATTTTCCCTAATCACACATCACAATATTCTTATTTCTAAATTTAGGATATTCTATTACATATTTTCTTACATCTATGACACTCCAATTTTCCAATTTGGCATAGCTGAAGATTTTTGTAACTCCCATCTTACTTATGCATGCAACACTCTCATGAATACACAAATACCACTTTATCTTTTATGCCTTATTTTAATTACATGAATTGGACTAGTCATCAAATGGTTAACCTCAAAAATGTGAGTTGAATCAGAGTTAGATAAAAACTGTGTCAAAAAATTGGTTGTCCAAAAATAAATAAATGATTCATATTTAGGAAAAAAATTATCTATTAATGTGCATACATATGAATCAAGACCATTATAGAAAAATATTTCCATTTAACTTGAGTTTTCCTAGGCAAATATTTGGAGGTTTCCCAACATGAAATTCCTAAATAATATGTTGTCCTGAAACCCAGCGTGCATCATATCATAGTTAAAATCTAAAGTATTTGGAACCCTTAAACTTGGCACTAGTATAAGAATCCAATACCATACTAAGAGAAAATTTGTGCGAAGAGAGTTCACCATGCATTTACAATCACATTTTTTCTTAAGGGTGAAAGTGGTTATGTGTCTCATAACTTTGTTTGAAGGACAAATGTCCATATCATACAACAGAGGCAAGCTTGAAATGCTTGTTATATAGATAGAATAATTGTTATGAAATTGTTCACACACTAACACTAAAGATGCAACATATTGTGTGCATCCTTAGATATGTTTGAGAATGCAAGCTAACTGTTTAAATAAATGCATGTATAAAACTTATATATCAGCAAAATTACCCTCAATATTTTTCTTCTAGCATTTTGGTTGAATTCAAAATAGTATGCTAAAAAGTGTGATTTCAATTTCTGGAAATTAGGATATATAAATGTGGGATATATATTATACATCTTTGGTTATCGACTTTTCAAATCTGAGCTTTTTTAGGCTACATATTTCGGTTATCTAATTGTTTGAACTTTGAACTTTGAATAAATTCCTAAATGGACTTCATAAATACTAGAAATATGGTGGTAAGGTAATGATACCATAAACTGTGTTATTTCAAAGATCGCCAAGGACTTGGTGCAGTGCCTCAACCTACCCACGACCCCTCACCCATCCCCCTACCAATTGGGATGTGTGCAAAAAGGGGGCCCTCACCTTATAGTCTCACACCACTGTGTTGTGAACTTTGCTATTAGTCCTTTCTATGACATAGTGGTATGTGATGTTTCTTCATTGGACTATGCCGATCTCCTACTTATTCTCCCTTATGAACAATAATTCTATTCTATCTATAATGCTAAAATTCCAGATTTTCACAAAATACAATGTCTTGAATAAATATTTATTTGTATAGAATCTATACTTATGTTTAGGATTATATAATCTGTGTTGGAGCTGTTCCTTTATGTTTTACTACAATCCTGATGTTGACAAGCTTTAGCTGAATTTTTTCATCAATTCCTCATAGAATATGCAAAAGGAAATGATTGTTACAATGTGGAAAAAAATATTTTTCTCTTCATTTTTTTTTATTGTTCATGAAAAGATAATGATGTTGCAGGAATGAGTTATCCTATAGTCTGTTTCAATTTTTGGATTTTATTTTCCCCTCGTTATTTTACAAGGATGTAGATTTCATTTTCATGTTGATGGTTTTTCCATGTATCTTATCGATCCCCAAATGTTGGTAATGGAGTGGATCTTGAGAAGTAGTCATGGACACAAACTCTATCAGAGGTTAATGTTACAATACCAATTCCACTTGGTACCAAGAAAAGTTTAATGGTCTATGCATAAAGAAGAGTTATCTAATGGTGGGGTTGAAAGGTAAACCTCATGTCTTAGCTGTAAGTCATATGTTTTATTTTGAGCTTTATTAGATTAATTATTTCACTAAACCAATATGCATTGCCATTATTTATCACCTGATGTAAGTTACTTGACATGGTTGATATAACATTCAATTATAGGCCACTTTTATTTTAATTCAAAGATTATATTGATTAAAAGGATGTTCATATTTTGATTGGTTTACTAGGAGCTTGATTTTAAAATGTTTTGTAAATCCCACGTGGATGTTATTTTTTCAGGGTAAGCTCTTTGCACCAATAAGGTTAGATGAGTCCCGGAACATAGGTATACATCAAGTTCATCTTTGGTATTTATTATGGTATCTGTTATTCTTTATATCATTGATGGATGGTTATTGATTGATTTAAAATAGAGGATGGGAAGGTCCTATCAATTCTCTTGAAAAAAACAATCAAATGGGGAGGTAGAATTGTGTTTTAAAGGGTGAGCTAGAAATCTGATCTGGATCCAGAGACATAAAATATAGTGGAAAAAATATTATGGCATCGACAAGTCTTCCCCACTAATCAGCTCTAAATGTTATACCACTACCCAAATTTCAGTTATATGCAATGGAAATAGTGACTAGCTTTAATATTTGTACGAATAACTAGTCTCGCCATTGTCCTGTTCTTTTCCTATGAATGATATTAATTTTTCAAACTCCAACTAGTTTGTTGTTGAAAGAATTAAAATTGTGATGACAAACATATAGTTTTCAAATCTCTTTTCTAAATCTATTTTCTTGAGAAAATTTGTCTTTTTACTTTATGTACCATAATTGCTACATGTGCTATGATATAATTTCCTGGATAAATAGACAGAATGTTATACAACGTAGTATTTTTTAAATCTGAAGAAACATGATTTCCAAATAAAAAGTTTATTAATTAACTTACATCTTTTAGAATTATTAGCTAAGTTATATTTATATATTGGTAGGGAATTTTTTGTATGTTGATGTTGTTTTGTCTCTTTTGTTTCTGTTAGGTAAGAATGGTTAATAAGGAATGTGTTCTTGAGAAGCAGGCACATATCTTATTCTACTATCTATAGGGATATCCATGGCTTTCAGGCATGGAAACAGAAATGCAGATGCTTTTCTTTTTTAGTAAAATATTTTCAAGATTTTAATTTATGTAGAATTTACAATCTATAAAGGTTTCAAGGTATAACTTTTAAAAGTCTGAGTAGCTCAATGGAAGAGCACCTGCTTTACAAGCAGGAGGTTGGTGGTTCGATTCCATCATGCCCTAATATTCATAGGGAATGGCGAGAATCAATTTTTGGTGACAGATGCTCTTTTGACCATCAACAATGAGCTTATGGTGATATTTTTTGACCCTCACCAAAATATGAAATGGTGACGGTCAACGGACGCCACCATATATATGCATCAATAGTGACGACCATGAAAGTTCTATCACATAAATCATTGTTGTTGATATGAAATGGTGAGGGTCACTATTTGTCATTATAGTCATTAATCGTGATGGACGTTGATGTCACCAATGAGCTTATCATGATAGGTTTTTACCTTCACCAAATATGAAATGGTGAGAGTCAATAAACATTGCCATATATATGCACCAATAGTGACGGCCATGAAAGGTCCATCACCAAAAATTGTTGTTGTTGATATGAAATGGTCACGGTCACTATCCCTCATTATAATCAATATTCATGACGGGCCTTGAATGTCACCACAACACATACTTTCAGCGATGCCACCTTTGGTGACGTTGAGGTTTTTGGTGACAGAGGCATTCGTCACCATTGCTCATATGAAATGGTGACAGTCACTATCCATCATTATAAACCATTATTGGTGACAGACCTTGAATGTCACTACAACACCTTTAATTTCAACGACGCCACCTTTGGTGACGTTCAATTTTTGGTGATGAAGGCTCTTTTGACCCTCACCAATGAGCTTATGGTGAAATTTTTTTCCCCTCACCAATGTCCTTTTTTATTGTAGTGCCTTGGTCAAAAAATGAAAAATATTGTAGAATATAGCACAGTTATTGAGGTATTATCTGATGCCATTAAATTTTTCATTCGATGTTTGATTGTTAGGTTAGAGTCACAACTCATTGTATTACATTTAAATGGTGTTTATGCTATCATAAATCCAAATTTTTTAAGAATGTTTTTGAGGGTTCGTATCTTGGAAAGACAATTTGATTATATCGAATATCAACACATTTCAAGAAATTTAAACACATTGGCTGATGCTTTAGCTAATCTAGTTTTAAATAGATATCTTCAACATTAAAAAGTAAAACAAAACAACATTCAATCCATATTGAGAAAGATATTCAGAGAAATAAAGTAGTAATATCATTAGGTTAAATAATTTTGTGTCAAAAAATATTACATCGTTTGTGATCATAGGTATCAAACACCTTCTGATCTAAAATATACTGATACAAAAAAAAAAATCAACCATCAACTATCCATGATGATGATCATGATAGAAATCTATGACATGTGCCACCCTGCGCAGAAATCTCCTGAACAGGCCTGGGACACCAGTCACATGTCTCCTAAGCCTGAGAGGTATATCATCTATCCATGTCTCTGGAATATCAATATTCAACCTCTCTAGGTTATGCTCCAACTCTGCAAGGATCTTTGCTGCATCATTCTATGGTGGTCTTGCTATAGGTTGTGCCTCTCGCCTATCAAAGTGACAAAGCATTGTTGGTTGTGTTGGACCAACATTTGAATTTAAACAAATTTCAGTATTGGATGATAAAAAAACAAATTAAAACTATATAACATAAAAATTTCAAAATTATTTTCGTACCTGTTGCATCCCACTATGCCCTTGGTGGAAGTGATGTGTAATGATCACCTCTAAAATCCATCCCCACATAAGGAAAATATTCAATCATGAAGATCTGGTTCCTAAGCCATATAAAAAATTGAGGAGTAAGTCGAACCACTACACTACCATCGCCACCATAGAAAGCCATCAAAGCTACCCAAAGCGACATATGTGGTTCCTAAGGTCCTGTGGGATCCACTAGAGACTCCTGAGGTGCAAGGAGTGGGATCCTCTCTAAATAAAAAGATACAAGAATGGCCCCATACATGAAGTTTTTCAACTTCTGATTCTTAGCTCTCGTGAGTTGGCACTTCATGTTAGCCAACACTCCTTCACTCCAGTTGAAAACTATTCCCCTGGAACATTCAATTGTAGTCTGCATTTGTGCTTTGGTAGCCACATGCAGAGCTACACTCCCACACAACCTGGTAATAGTGAATGCAACGATCTTGAGGTCTAGTCGCACAATAGTTTTGATATCAATGCGACCGTCCTTTAACTCTGAATCTCGGCTACAGTATTGAGACATGTAGGAAGCAGTGGGAACATCTCTTGGTCTGGTCCCAAATAAGGAAATGTCCCTTCCTCTATGGAGTAATCCAGTAAGGAAATATATATCCTCTGACTTTATCACAAGCTTATGGTCTCCAATAATGAAAAACTACTCTTGAACGTCCCATGCATTCACTAGCCAAGTAATTGGCTCAACCTGTGCTTTTATAACTTGAATCACCCATAACATATATAATCCACACTTTTTCAATGAGCAGATTGTTCCTGGATCATTCATGTCTTCATTGTCTACAAGTTCATGCTCTCTTTCTTGCCATTCCAACATGATTTTCAGCCTACAAACCATCAAGTTAATCATTAGAAATCATTTGGGAGAATTTTGAGCCATTTTTATGGAGAGGAATATGTTTTCAAAAACTCCTCGGCGCTTGCGTAGGTGTTGTGTGTACACAGTGCATTTTTTCTCACATGCTCCACACAAAACCTGCGACGTCCCGATGATTTTTCTATTGGAAAATCATCAGGGTATGTAGTTTTCTCCACAAAAATATGCGTATCCCTGAGGGTGGATTTTAAAACATGGTTTCCCTCTAAAAAATGCCTTAAAAGGATAAAATAAAAAACTAAACAAATGAAAACAAAGATAATGATGATGTGGATTACATGGCACAAACGGTTCTCGAAATGGTTGGTCGGTTCTCCTGATATCAACTCGTGAAGATTTTGGGAAAAAACTTTTTCTTCTCTGCTCTGAAAAATAAAAGGTGAAAATGACTTGTTTAAACTTCATTTTGTAGTTTTAAATGAATAAAATAATATTATTTTATTATTTTTACTTTAGAAGTTAAATTAATTTTTTTCCCTTCTTGAGAGCATATGTTCATAATTTTTTTAGTTTTTGAGCAGGAAACATGCTATTTTATGGAAGAATCATGTTGACATTGAGTATACTTTTATCACTTTTTTAGGCTCTATAAAAATACAAAAAAGCGAAACCATAGAGTCCTCTTTTAAGCCCTTTTAAAACTCTCTAAACATGAAAATATCATCGATTACTTGACTATTCAAACTCATTAAAGTAAATGAAAAGTCGTCCATTCAATATAAGTTTACCCCTTTTTCAGACTGAATTGGACTATTTACAAAAAACGTATACGTTGAATAAGCATGGTCAATAGAGTTCTATATTGCATTATTTTATCCTTTTTAGGGCTCTAGGGACTAAATTTATGAAAAATAACACCATGGAGTTTACTTATGTTTTTATTCTGACTCCCTAGAACTAAAAAACACCAAATTAATCCTATGTTGGACTCGTTGAAATTAAACTGTATAGGACCTGTCGATCACAACAGGACCGAACCACTCCTTCTTAGGGTTCCTTTTTAATACTAATATGGACTCATCTGAAGGATGATCTTACACAACAAGAAAATGTTATCCTCCTTAAGCTTGGAAAAAATAAAGAGGTACTTGCCAATAATTGGGGGGAAAAAGTGAGAAAAAGAATCCATTCATTCTCCTTGTTTTAGAAAGAAAAATTTCACTCTTGAACATGACACTTTTTCACACTTGTACTTGGGTTGGGAAATACTTAGTCTTACAGTTAATCAAGCCACATTGAAAGTCTTCAGCCAGTTTCTAAGTATTATATTTAGGTCAAATGCTGCCAAGCCATTTACAATGTAGTTATGTGTTCAAGAGAAATTTCAATTTACCATTCATTGCAAACATTTGTCTCCATTTGAGTTGACCATCCCTGAGTTAGTCCTTGGAAAACATTTCTTCAAAAATTGATCTAATGGTTTCGTGTAGTAGAATTTCTGTCGACGAATCACTTTCTATCAACATCAACTCATTATCTAGAAAGTTGATTTAGAATCCTATCAGTACCTTGGAATCTGCATGCCCTAATGGTAGGTTTCTCACCTTCGAAGATAGGTTCTCATCATTGACCTTTGTTCGAATGATTCTATGAGTTTTTGACTGAAAATCATTCATTCACACTTCATAGATTGTGCTGAAGTACTTTGAGATCCATTATCATTATTGATGGTTTCTCTCACACTTGTTAACAATTAGAATCATTGATCGGTAATCAAGTGTTTTCTACCATGTTCGACTTCGACACAATTAATCACATGGATAGATTCATACTAGTTCAAGAAGCAGAAATCAAGACCCTAGATCTAGTTTCCACCATCCAGATTGCGAGGAGTTTTATATTCATAACATAGTAGACTTCTTATGACAGATGGTTGTGCCCATACTGTGTCTAATTTTGATGTAATACTGAAATCATATTTGTACCAGAACACTTAGTTAGTTTTTCTTTGAGTATTGGAATTCCTACCTCAGTGATGATATATATTTTAATTGAATGTTTTTATAGGTTTTCGACCGGTGTCTCCAATCCAATCCTCAGGATGATAAAGCACTTCATGTTAAGTCCCTATATTAATAGTGTAGTCCCTTATTATGTTAGTATAGCCCCCCTTATTGTTATTTTTTTACCCATGTAATCCACATATTGTTATTATTGTGCCCTTACATTATTATTGTTAGGTCGGCTAGGATTACATTGTGGCCCCATGGACTCCTATATATAGAAAGGAGGTTTTGTCATTTGTATCATCCAAGAATTTTTCATTCATGTAATGTATTGGAGGTCTCCCCCTCGAAAGGCGTTGATATAAATTTTCTTCTATTTTTGGAGTTGGTTTCACAAAATTTGGTTTCAGAGCTTTGGATTCTATGGTTTTCGCTACTCCAAACTGATCATCGTGGAATTTTCGCTATAACTTTTTTTTATACGAAGGTTCAAAAGCTGAAATTTTTAGAGAGCGAAGAAGAAATCTTGAGGAACATCATCGAAGAATTTCAGAGCTTGGTTCACAATATTTTCTTAGATATGATCTGTGAAATTAGGGCTTTTTGCAGGCTCCTGAATTTAACCTGAACAGCTCATCGCGGAATTTTCGCTATAAATTTTTGTCTAAGAAGATTCAGAAGCTGAAATTTTTAGAGAGTGAAGACGAAATCCTGAGGAAAATCTTCACAAAATTTCAGAGCTTGGTTCACAATATTGTCGGAGATATGATCTGTGGAAGTTAGGTTTTTTTTAGGCTCCTAAATTTCAGCTCAAAGAGGTTATCGTGGGAAAATATTCATAACTCTATCTTTGTGAATCAGATTGAAATTATGTAAAAAGTTGCCAAAAGTACACGAACTGTAGTTTCCTGTCTATAAATTTCAGACCCAAAGGAGAAAATAGTGACACATGGCAAGTCGTACAAGTTCTCTTTACTGAACCAGTCCATAATTAGGTCATTGTGGGAGATTGAACATAAATTTGTCTTGAAGAATCCAAATTAGGTCAGTCCTATGGCATTCAAAAGAGAATTCAGAGGGCTACTTTAGAGCCAAATTTCAGATATTTAAGGTTTGAAATCATAGAGATAATTCAGTTTCAATATCGAGCTCCTCAAAAGAAAGAAAAATGTGTGTATTTGTTTCCGAATTGCATAAGTTTTGTGTAAAAAAAAAAAATCAGTTTGAAGTGATTCCAAGGCCCTATTGAGCATATATTTTAGTATTGGGTTCTGAAATTCCTCATAAAAATAATTCAACACCCATTAAGCCCTCAGAAAGCTATACTATGATGCATGAAGAAGAAGAATTGCAGTATGAGATATCAAAATTACGGTACCAAGTGCAATAGATTTGGATCTTACGAAGAGAAATTGAAGATGACATAGATGGTTTAAAAGAAGAAATGTAATTTGGATGGTTTTAAGGATCAAATAATAGCTAATATCGATGATAAATTAGTGGAATAACACATCGAGCATCAACAACAAGAATATCAACATCACATCGAAATAAGTTCTGAAGTAGTCACAGAAACAAGAACTCGACAAGTACAATCAATTTCAAAGTATCTTAGCAAGTGGAAGAACTTTCTTGTAGAAGATTCCACATGGGAGGATGAGAATTTTATACAGAAGCATCAAGAAATAATCAAGTGTTGAGGACAACACTTGTTTGAAGGAGAGGGGCATGTTAAGTCCCTATATTAATAGTGTAGTTTCTTATTATGTTAGTGTAGCCCCCCTTGTTGTTATTTTTGTACCCATGTAACCCCCATATTGTTATTATTGTGCCCTTAAATTATTATTGTTAGGTCGGCTAAGATTACATTGTGGCCCCACTAGGATTACATTATGGCCCCATGGACTCCTATATATAGAAAGAAGGTTTTTTCATTTGTATCATCCAAGAATTTTTCATTCATGTAATGTATTGGAGGTTTCCCCCTCAAAGTGGCTTATTTATAAGGCATTGATATCTCTTTTCTTCTATTTTTGGAGCTGGTTTCACAACACTTCACTCTTTAGAAAAAAATTCTCAGACTTCGCACTTGAGGGGGAAATCTATTACATGTATTTTTGTCACCATGACATTTTACTATTCATATGGGTCTATAACCATCCATATCATGTTACCTTAGAGGTCAAAAACACTCATGTCCCTAAATCAATTCTTGGAAATTGGAGAAAATCTCTATAAAACCCTTAAAAGATTACCTGCGGAGTTTTTATAGCCTTTTCCTGCACATGTGATGATGCTTCTTCCATTAGACACGATGATCATCACTTTGTTCATCATTAAAGCCTACGCACCCCCATGAAAAGAAAGTAAAAATTAAAAGTAACTTCTAGAAGCCTAGTTGGTCGAATATTCTCCCAACTAGAAGCCTCTAGAGTCGCGCCTGTTCGAGATTTATCCCTCCACTCATTGAGATTATCCCTTGGTCTAAGGAACTCAAATAACTTCATGGGAGGAATCCATCCCTCTCTTAATGGATATGAAACTACCTCAATCCATTTATAAATTGAGCTCAAGTTTTAGCTTGAAGGGTAGATACCAATGTGAATAGAGACTGATTTGTATATTTTTTAAGATGGAGAGATTTCATGGAGTTCATAGTTTCTATGCTAGTGAGTTTTTTTTGACACATTGAAGATCACATATTTGTGTCCATGACTTCATGCTGGTCATTCTAGAGAGGAAGGCTTATCAGAATGAAGGAAAATGATTGCTCAGACACACAGGAGAAATCTGTACAACATCATGGCATACGGTTGTAATATTTCTTTTTATAATTTATGCTAACACATATGGATCTCTTTTTCTCATTGTCTTGTTTCTAAATTCATGTAATAATGTCAATACTTAGATTCCTTGATCACTTAGTTGGATTAATGTTTATGATTATTATATACTATAGGTGCTTTGATCATTTGTCTTGTCTGTGATTACAGGTTATTTTCATTACTAAATAACTAATTTGGAGCGAAATACAAAGGAATACATTAGACATCTTGATTGAAAGGTAGGAGCATGTCCTCTTTGTTTCATGATTGTAATAATATAAAATACAAATAATATAGAGAAATTGATATTCAATGGATCTTTGTTTCTAGTTATTCGTTGGAGTACTAGGGAGATCACTCTTGTATGCAAGAGGGATTAATCCTAGTAACACTAGGGTCTTTGATGTAGATGGATTTGGCTGTGAATTTTTGGGAGAGGAATTTTTACAGCTTGATTTTTCCTTAGCAGGAGGAGTTTGAGTTTTCTGCTTTTAATTCAAGTGAGTTGTATCAGCAGGTCCTTTGCTTCTGGTGCTAACGGGTAAATTTTCTTGTTCTTCTTCACTTGGAAGGATAAAGTCCCACATTCCATTTAGTCCAACTATTTCTTCATCCCCAATTTCTTCATCTTTAGTTTGTTCTTCCTCTTCTTCTAAGTCAGATCCAACATTAGATATGGTATTTGGTGGTTGAGAATTAGAAGACTGATTTATACTGAAATATCTGAAAGTCTTTTTCGCAGTAGAAGATTCAACAACTTGTTTCTTCATTTAAACCATTTTGTTAGACATATTATTTAGCACTTTCTGAAGGCCTTCAAGATCAAAAGGACCTTTAGGGACTCTCATTTTAGAATAATCTTTGAAAGACACTTTCTTAGATTTTTTTTCCTCTTGAGAGTTTTTCTTTTCAAGAGAAATTATGTGTTTTTATACAGATAAAGCTTCTTTCATGTTTTCTGCTAATGTGAATAACTACACTCTATAGATAAAAATGGCTATATTAGAGGGAAGAGAATATATATACCACTCAGTTTGAACATCAGCACCATGAGTTTATTTAGTAGGAATTTTATTGAGTATTTTATTCAACCTAGAGTTGAAATATTTAATATTTTCTCTTGTTTTAGCCTTCAAATTGGACATTTCATTGATGAGAAATGCAATGGTTCTATCATCTCAAAACTTATATAATAATTGTTGTTCAAACATATCCCAACTATTTATGGAGCGAGGGGGTAATGAAGAGTACTAGGATCCTGCGGGTCCTATAAGAGTATAGGGAAATAATCTGACTGCATTGTCTTCTTCAATGACTTCATTTAAATTTATGGCCAACATATAGTTATGGAGACATTCTTCTTCTAGTAGACCATCATCAGGATTAAATTTGGGCAACCATCTTTCAGGATGTTTAGGAAGAGGGTGAAGAGGACCTTCCATTGCTACAATGCCTGTATTATTCCATGGTTGTACTAATTGCGGTGGTGGTTGTTGTCTTGCCATGATGATAGGAGTATATATGGACAAATATATGAGAGGTATTTGAGTCGAAGAGGAGGCAGGTTGGCTACCTAAACTAGAATAACTAGCACCAGTAGTTAGGATGGGAGTTGTTGAAATGAGTGGATGGAATGAATGGATTTGAGATGGAGGATTGGATAAAACCTCACTAATAGATGTCTATGATTTAGATTTCTTGGTATTATTTCTGAAAGAAGTAATGGGAAATTCCAGAGGAGGAATTCCAATATTATCAGTTAGAGAACGAGTTAAGATTCATCTTGGTTGTAAAATAAATGAAACATTTCTTTCAGATGACTGAGAAACTACAAGATTTTCAACTGAAATATAGATTTGCTGTAACTTCTCTATCAAAGTTTGAACTTCTGGTGAATCAGATTTCTAATCTGAAGAAATTAATTTCTTAGATTTACTAGGAGATTTAGGAGAGGTTTTCTCAACTTTTAATCTTAAAATGGTAGTTTTAGATGGGGATCCAAAAATTGGAGGAGATCTAGAGTGAGAACTACTATTAGTATGGCTTCTTGATTTTTGATCAGTTTTCTTTTCCATTCAAATTTTTCCCTCCTTCTAGCGCAAAAATGTTGAAGCCTCGAAACTCCGTTCCAACAGCATGGAGCATAACCACTTGGTCTGGAATTTGGAAGCAATTTATTTTCTATTTGGTATAGTCGCTTCGACTGAGGATAATGGGATGAATTTCCCAGCAAAGATTTAATATGATAATGATGGGTTTGTTATAAGGTGAAATGGAAAATGATTTTAAACTAAAAGGAATGATCTATTTAAATAAAAAACACATGCATCTATTTAATCTAATATTTAACTTAACCCCGGATGCGGGCGTTTAATGAGTTCTGTACACCAGAGCGTGAGGAGATTTGGCGGGTCTGCGTGTGGATTGGTGCCACCGCCACCCAGCACATAGATCCTCAATGCATTTACGCATCAGCGATCAACTTAAATGTTTTTTTAATGCTGAGCGTCCTCTCCAACCAGATTCATAGCATTTCAAAAATGAAGCCATACTCTCGATGTATTTCTGTTCTTCCTCTGCAGGCTAATTGCTCCAAGGCGATCACTGCTCCATGGTCTTGGTCCGACGTATGGAAGAGGTGTGCTCTCGTTGGTTGCCTTGAGCTTGCGCCTGGACTCCATTACACTTGCAGCCCCCTTTGCAACTCCCTGTCAATTTGGCATTCAGATTGTGATTTGGCTTCTCATTCGCCTTCGCCGTCTTTTGTTGCCAGTGCTTCCAACCCCGGCCCTGAAGATTATCACTGTGCTCATCTTACCATTTTCAATATGCTACGAATACGCCATCGCATGAGATCCAGAAGAGGGGAAATTCATGGACAGCCAGCCCGCTTTCCTTCCTCTTCCATCTCTGGCTTGACCTCCAACTCTTCTGAGTTTTTCACTGGGCGCTATCCTGAAACTCGGAGTGGTCGGGGTCATAGGTCTATGCATTCTCTTTCGGCCAGGGGTTTCACCCACACCATGCCTTCCCTGTCCTCCCCCCCTGCTCACTCTCACAATGTGAAATTTTGCTTTCCTTGCGCAAACTGCAGTGTCACCATGGTAGCCAATTTCACCCTTGACATTCAAGCTAACTCCGAGCAGCAGAATCTTTAGGCAGAGGGCGAGCTTATGGAGAAAGGCCTCAACGATCTTCTGTCTTCCTCTCCAGTACCCAATTTGAAGCATGAGGATATTGGCGGTAGTGAGATCCATGGCACAGGTACTCCGGGGAGCCAGTGCAAAGTCAAGGCAGGCGATTCCAAGGTCCACGAAGACTTCCAGATGCAGGATGATGAAACTCAAGACTATGGTTGCCGTATCATTGAAGAACAACCACCCGAATAAAATTTTTCCAGAAAGCACCTTCAGCATTTTGATGGTTAACTGTTTGTCTGAATTTTCTTTTTTGTGCTTCAACGTTTATGTTTATGTCACTAAGTCTCATAGCCGGTTTCCCCTGTGTGGGCGGCTTTGCCAGAATAGTTAGTCTCTTAACGTGGTTTTTGGCTCAATGTTTGAAACCTTCTAGTCAGTCTTAGGAGGTATATTTGACAGAATTCTGCTTCAATGGGCAAGATTTTCGAAGGCTAAGACCTCGCTGTAATTTTTGTATTAATAATAGAAGTAGACCAATTTAGAAAAAAAAAATATTTAACTTAATCTATACCAGGGAATGACTTAACTCATGTGATCTACAAAGATATCTTAAAGAAAAAGGTAATACTTATCATTCAATTACTATAAGAGATGAAAATGTTTAAAGATAATTATTTTGACGAAATAGTTAGGCAAAATAATTGTGAAACTATATCACATATATCAATTGATCATATACTCAATAAGGAATTACAGATGAAGCATTTTACAATAGTGCTTTAATGAAAAATGTAACTTAGATCTCATACATAATACAATATTAGGAAAATTATTGCTAATACATAAACAAAACTCAATCATACAGATATAAATACCGGATATGAAAGGTTCTACTCATGAAATCATCAACGTTGATCTGCTTCTTTTCAACTAAATACACTCTAAGAGTAAAAAAATGAAAATTCAGTGGAGTTTTCTTCAATATCAAAGAAAATAAATATCTTGTTCCATATATTTCATCAAAACAATGACGAAAGTATAGAAATGAAAGCTTTTGCAAAGTGTTTTTGATAAAATCCTGGACCCCTCTCTAAATGCATAATAGAGGTTTAAATAATATTACATATGTATCAAAAATAGATTATTACATAAAAGGATGATGAGGTTTCAAACAACCTTCCTCTGAATACTTAAAAAGAAGAAGATAAAAAATAAAAAAATATTATGGCGTGCTTTATCATGTTGAACGGTCCTTCCTTGCCATTGAGCTTTTCAGTTCACAGATATCCAACATTGACTTCACCTGGGATGGCTGGCCGACTTCGGATGTTATTTGTCCCGTAAATACAACATCAGAGAGAGGTGGCACCATATTTTGAATGGAATTCATTAGACGGAGCAAAGACATCCATTGACTGTATTGTTTTACTAGAAACTGCCAATAAGATTCAGGGTCAAGCTTAGATAGTTGTTTGACTACTTCAATTTGATTTTTGATAGTATCTTTCCACTTTCCCTCTAATTGTTTGATATCTAGGAAAAATCTAGGCTTGGATTATTTAATCAGATTGATATTATGAAGGTTTTCATTTACAGCTTCAATTATATTGCTTTCTATATCATCTGCTCTATCTCTTTCCCTTTTTGCTTGCTTTAACTGCATATCTCAATCTGTAAATAGAATATCTCTATGGGATTCTTCAATCTTTGGTAGATCATATTTTCTTCCTTATTCAGTCTCTCTGTAGGAAATAAACTCTGAAATATTTTTATCAACCTCTTCCTACTCCAATATTTGATCAACCACTTGATTAACTAATGTATCACTTGTTTCACAATATGGTTTGATCATTGAGATTATTTGCCAAAATATTTTTTGTTGTTTTGACAATTGAGTGTTTAACTCAAGTGTCTATTTGATGAATTCTTCTGTCTGAGGCTGATTTCTAAGTTTATCTACTTCATTTTCCATTTGTTGAATTTGTGTATCTTTTTTTGTGATTCTTGCCTAGTGTTGTAACTTCATTTTCTCAAAATATTTCCGAAATGGTATCATCTACAACTTTTATTGTTTATTGATGTTTGTTTTTCCTGTTCAAGTTGTTTCTCTATCAACTGAATTCTTTCATCTTTATCTTTAAGTAGAAGACTAACCTCTTTTTCCTTGTCCATTTTAGTTGTTGTGTAAGCACCTGCGAATTGTGACAACCTTGTATGGTTTTTTGATGGATCAATGGGGGTGTCTTTCCACACAAACTCCATTGATTCATTCTCTGGAGTTGTTGTTGATGAATCAAGCTATATTTTATTTTTTTGTCTCCTTACCATTGCTTTGTGTGTTGGACTATAAAATATATCTAAAGGGGGTATCTCTTCAATTCTCAAAACAATTTGTGACATTGGGTAGGCTGGGATGATTTCAACATCTACTTCTGGATTTGTAACTTGCAAAGTTTGTTTAGGAGTTTGCAATCCAGAAGTTCCTTCAATTCATGTCTCTGTCTGTTGTACTTGGAGCTTTTGTCTTAATTTCTCCCATTCTTTATCTAGATCATTTACTAATGTCGTCTATGTTTGAATCTGTGTAGAATCAATTTTCAATTATTCTTCAGCCAAGGTCTCTTTGGTTGTTTCTCCATTATTTCTCTGTGCATATTTCTCAAGAATTTCCTTATGGTTTTCTTCATGATTCCGAGATTGATGTTAAGAAAGTTTCGAACCTTGATCTCTGCTGATTCTTGATCAAAATTGTGACAAGAATTTTCTTCTAAGCTTACACTGGGAGTAGGCTCTCTTGTTTTCTCAATTTGTAATAGTTTTAATGGAACCCTTGTCAATATTTTATTCCTTTAAATATGAAAATGATTGAGGTTGGTTGGGGTTAATTTGATTGATGCCAAATGCAAGAACTATGAGAATGTCTCAGCCTTTTCAAATAAATCATCAAATTCATCTTTCTCGTGAATGAAATTTTTGATTTTAACCATGGAAGTAAAGTCTTGGGAGATTTTTTTGGGATCATAATGTCTGCCTAGCGTATTAGCCAGATTCAAGCATGCAATATTTTGTATCTATTATGAAACCAGATCCAAAAATAGAAGAAAAGAGAGATCAATGCCTTAGTAATCAACCACTTCGAGGGGGCAACCTCCAATACATTACATAAATGAACAATTCTCGAATGATACAAATGACCAAATGTCCTTTATATATATAGGAGTCCATGGGGCCACAATGTAATCCTAGTTGACCTAAAAATAATAATGTAAGGGCACAATAATAACAATATGGGGGTTACAGGGGTACAACAATAACAATAAGGGGGTTACACTATCAACAATAAGGGACTATACTAGTAATATAGGGACCTAAGATGCTCCTCTCCTTCAAAAAAGTGTTATCCTCAACGCTTGAGTAGCTCCGGGTGCTTCTGTATAAAATTCTCATTTTCCCATGTAGAATCTTCAGTGGGTAAGTTCTTCCATTTGATGAGATACTTTAGAATTGATCGATTTCATAGCTGTCAAGTTCTTGTTTCCATGACTGCGTCAGGTTCCAATATGGTTTTTCCTTCCTCACCAAGTTCTGGAAATATTGTTTGAACTGGAAGTTTGTCCCCTATAACCTTCTTTAAGCATGAAATGTGGAAAACTGGATGCACTCGCGAAGAAGCAGGAAGCTCCAAGTTGTATGCCATAGTACCAATCTTTTGCAGGACCTTGTAAGTACCATAGTACTTTGGCGATAATTTATTATCCTTCTTAGCTCACTTGAGAGACATTTGTTTATATGGTTGTAAGCATAAAAATACCCAGTCTCCTACATCAAAACTTCTCTCGCTGCAATGTTGATCTGCCTATTGCTTCATTCGATTTTGTGCCAAATTTAGGTTATCCTTTATGAGTTGGAGAACTTCTTGTTGATGCTCAATGTGATATTCCACTACTTGAACCCTAGAATTTTCCCTTAAAGAAGATGTGATGGGTGGTGGATGATATCCATAAAGTGCCATAAATGGGGTCATTTTTGCTGTAGTATGGAAGGAAGTGTTATACCACCATTCAGCGAGAGGTAACCACTTGACCCATTGTGCTTGCTTATCAGATACAAAACAACAAAGATATCATTCCAAACATTTATTCACTATCTTAGTTTGACCATCGGATTGAGGATGATAACATGAGATGTGAGCTAGTTGAGTACCCAAACAAGAAAATAATTCAGTCCAAAAATTTCCTATAATAATGTGATCTCTGTCACTTACAATAATCTTTGGGTTTCCAAGTAGCTTTTGAATTGTCTCCATAAATGCACTAGCAAATTTTCTTTCTTTAAATGGATGAGATAACGCACAAAAGTGTGCATACTTGGTAAGTCTATCAACTACCACCATGATGACACTCTTTCCTTCGGAATTAGGTAAACCTGTGATAAAATCCATTGAAATCTCCTCCCAACGTTGACTTGGAATGGATAAAGGTTGTAGAAGACTCGGGGAATTAATTATTTCAACTTTATTTTGCTGGAAAACCAAACATTCCGCCACAAACTTTTGAATATTAGATTTTATGCCATCCCAAAAAATTCTTTCTTTACCATATGGTAATTTTTTTTAAATCCTGAGTGTCCTCCTAAAGGAGAGTTGTGCAATTCCAGAAGAATCTTTTGTTTTAGTTGGGAATTCTTGAAAATATATAAGAAATATTTGTACCATAAGGAATAATTTTCCAACTAATTGTATCAGATGTACTAGGATCTTGCTACAACTTTTGAATGAGTGTCCACACTTCTTTCTCCTTCTTCCATTCATCCCTTGCTTCAATTATCCAATCTGGCTGGATAATAGAAATGGCACAAAGCAATTATCCCACCTCTTCATCTTTTCTTGAGAGTGCATCTACAACAACATTTAGATTCCCCTTTTTGTAGACGATTTCAAAGTTGTAAACCAACATCTTTGTGACCCATTTTTTCTTCTCTTCTGAAGATAGTATTTGTTCCAAAAAGTGTTTAAGACTATCATGATCTATTTTTACCTTGAAGTGTCTTCTCATTTAGTAAGGTCACCATTTCTTTAGTGCATGCAGTATTGCCAACATTTCCTTCTCATAAATAGCCTTTTGTAAATACTTTCCTTTGATTGGACAACTTTCAAAAGCAATGGGTCTTCCTTCTTGCATTAAAGTGGCACCAATTCCATTTCTCGAGGCATCACATTCCATAATAAAGGTTTTTGTGAAGTCGGGCATAGCTAAGACTGGTGCTAGGCACATTGCCTCTTTAAGATGTTCAAAGGCCTTAGTTGCTTCAGTACTCCATGAAAATGCATCCTTCTTCAATAATGTTGTTAGAGGTGTTTCTATTCTCCAATAATTATTAACAAAATTGAAATAATACCATGTTAACCGGAGAAATCCACACAACTACTTTATGGTTGTGGGGACTTTCCATTCTTTAATGGCGTTAATTTTTTTAGGGTCTACTTTAACACCCTCGTGAGATACAATATGACCCAGATATTCCACCTCTTGTGCTCCAAATAAATATTTGGATGTTTTTGCATATAATTGTTTCTCCTCCAATAGTTTGAGAACCCTGTTAACATGCTGAACATGATCCTTCCAAGACCTGCTGTAGATTAGTATATCATCAAAAAATACTAGCACAAATATTCTAGGGAATGGTTTCAAAATGGAATTCATCAACCCTTGAAATGTAGAAGGTGCATTGGTAAGGCCAAAAGGCATGACCAAAAATTAATAATAACCCTCATGAGTTCGAAATGTTTTTTTTCAGAATATCTTTAGTCTTTATTCTAATTTGATGATATCCTGAACGAAGATCCTACTTAGTAAAATAATTTTTTCCATGAAATTCATCCAATAATTTATCAATCACAGGAATGGGAAATTTATCTTTAATAGTGAGCTTATTGAGCTCCCTATAATCCGGACACATGTGCCATGATCCATCCTTCTTGTGCACCAATACTACTAGATCAGAGAAAGAACTTTGACTAGGTTGAATTATACCAGCCTCTAAAATTTCTACAATCATATGTTCAATTTCACTCTTTTGGACATAAGGATATCTATAAAGCTTGATGCTTGGAGGAACACTTCCTGGAATAAAATGAATAGCATGATCATGATCACGAATAGGTAGAATTCCTTTGGGAGTTTCAAAAACCTTGGAATGATTGTCCAAGACTTTTTGGAGATCTAGAGAAATAGATGATTTTGTTGTTGGAACTTCTAGTGAGCATAATTGTGCAATTACGCCTCATTGTTTTTGTGAGCTTTTGTCATGACATTGGGAAAACATTTATCTTAGAAACACTGTAGCAGTACGACAATTGATTTTCCTTTCCTTCAAAAAAAAAAAATTCAGAAAAGTTCTTAAAGTCAAAATCTCACAGTGCTGAAAGATTATTCGTGCTTCTCCCTGAAGTACATCAACACCTCCATTGGAATGGAAAAATTGGAATATTCAGTACATGTTCTCCCCATGGTTAGCTTGATATTATGGAATTTTCTGGAGCAATTTATAGTTCCTCCATTTGCAACCATCACTTGACATTCTGGTGCTGGGTATAGGAAACAATTCAATTCCTTGGCTACCTTACAATGAATAAAATTATGGGTACTACCTGAATCAATCAACACTATTACCTTTTTCTTCTTGATATGTCCTTATATATTGAGAGTTTTAGGAGTGGTAATTGCTACCAATGCATTACATGATATTTTCAGACTCATTTCTCCCTCTTCTAGGGTTGGTTCCTTGTGTATATCCTCTTATTTTGAAGATTCTTGTTCATTTTATTCTTCCTCTTCACAATCTATGTAAAATAATTTCTTCTCATTTTATTTATGACCTTTATCATGTTTTTATCACAATTATAGAAAATCCCTTTTCTCTTTTTTTTTCTTCAATTTTTGTGGTGTCAACCTTGTAGGTTTGAAATCTAGGTAAAAACACTTCCATGTTTATAGATGCTTGGTACTTCAAACTTCGCCTATCGCATAATTTTACATTCAACTTTTCTTGCCAACCTGAATGCCTTCTCCAATGAATCAGGTTCCAAAACGCGAACTTCATGTTGGATGTTATCCTTCAAAGTGCCTAGGAAGAGATCAATCCTGTGTTCCTCTGTAAGATCAGTTACCCTTATATTCAATTTTTGGAAGTCCTCAATGTGCTGCCCCACTAAACCCTTTTGTTTGAGATTTATCAATTGGGTAAAGAAGGTGTTGCTCTTTGTGTCCTCATAATGTGCTATCATTTCCTCCGTAAAAATTGACCAAGTGACAATTTTTTTACGGGAGCAAAGCCATTGATACCATACAAATGTATTTTGTTCTAAATGTAAGTTGCAATGCGTACCCCTTTTATTGTGTTTGTTATTGAAGGATCAAATATTGTTCCATATATGGTATCCCCGTATTCAGGATCCTTGCCATCCGAACATCCTCATATCCATTTTTAGGAATATGTGATTCTTGCTTCCCTCCTTCGTTAAAATATGTAATCACGATGCTTTTATATATTTTGTTCTCATCCATGATTTCCCTCTACTATATTTTCACCATTAGAAACCTTTCTTGTATAAACTTTGTCAAACCTTCCATGTCTGCTTTTAGAAAATTCTTCATGTTTTCCATTTTCTCATCGATCTTAGCTTCCATGTCATCAATCTTTGATTTTACTATCAGCTTCCATACCACGTCCATCTTATCTTCATGTCACTCTTCCATGACATCCATCTTGAATTCAACACCAACTGTGATATACAACTTGGTTCCATACGCTGTTAGCTTCCATGTATTTTTTGGTTTCTCTTTGCGAGAGCGAAATTTTTTGCAATTGCTCTTGTAATTTTGATATGTCATGTTGCCATTCTTCATCTTCATGAGTCATAGTAGAGCCTTATAAAGGCTTAATAGGTGTTGAATTCCTTTTAGGGGGGATTTTAGAACCCAATACTGATATCTATTCTACAATATGTCCTTGGAATCAATTCAATTTGATTCTTCAAACAAGACTTATGCAATTCAGAAAAACAATACACACCTTTTTCTTGCTTTTGAGGAGCTCAATATTGAAATTGAATTATATCTATAAGTTTAGATCCTTAATATATTAAATTTGGCCCTGTAGTAGCCCTCTAAATCTTCTTTCAAATGCCACAGGTCTGACTAGATTTGGATTCTTCAAGACAAAGTTATGCCCAATCTCCCACAATGACCTAATTATGAACTGGTTTAGTAGAGTGACCTTGTACAACGTGACACATGTCACTTTTTTATCCTTTGGATTTTAAAATGATACAAATGAAACTAAATTCCATGTACCCACAGCCAATTTTTACAGAATTCCAATCCGATTCTCAGAGAAAAAGTTATGATGTTTTTCCCACAGTTACCTCTTTGAGATGAAATTCGGGATCCTGAAACAACCCTAACTTCCATAGATCATAGCTCTGAAAATATTACAAACCAAGATCTGAAATTTTTACAAGAGGTTCCTTAGGATTGCAGATTCTCTTTGTAAAAATTTCAACTTCTGAACCATCGTATATAGAAAGTTATAGCAAACATTACACGATGACCTGTTTCAGGTAAAATTCAGGAGCCTGAAAAATCCCTAACTTCCATAGATAATATCTTTGAAAATATTGTGAACCAAGATCTTAAATGTTTACAAGAGGTTCCTCTAGATTTCAGCTTCACTATGTGAAAATTTCAGCTTCCGAAACTTCGTAGAAAAAAAGTTATAGCAAAAATTCCACAATTACCTATTTGGAGTAGTGAAACACTAAAATCCAAAGCTCGGATACCAAATGTTATGAAACCAACTCCAAAAATAGAAGAAAAGAGAGATCAACGCCTTATAAATCAGCCACTTCGAGGGGGAAACCTCTAATACATTACATAAATGGACAATTCTTGAATGATACGAATGACCAAACCTCCTTTCTATATTTAGGAGTCCATGGGGCCATAGTGTAATCCTAGCTGACCTAACAATAATAATGTAAGAGCACAATAATAACAATATGGGGGTTATAGGGGTACAACAATAAAAATAAGGGGGTTACACTAACAACAATAAGGGACTATACTAGTAATATAGGGACCTAACAGTATCTCTTTAACTGCATGTCCAAAATCAAATAAGGAAAAAGAACCACATTGCTTTGGAAACATTGGCGAGATAGATTTCTTCATATCTTTAAGGGTTTTGGAAATACCTTCCCCATATATTTGGTATGCAATATCTTTAGCCAATAACTTATCAGGGACATAATAGGGAAGAACATAGGGAGCTGCAATACTCCCAAAAACTCAGATATAGGTAAATGTTTCTTCACCAAACCACCCTGCCACATGCAAGATGTCTATATTTGTTTCTTTTGAAATCCTGGGGGATTTTGCATCAAATAATAGTTTGATAGGTTGGAAACATAATACTTTGAAATTTTTTATAAAAATGGGGGAAAAATTGTGAATCCCACAAAATATTATGATACACATGGATAGGATTAGGGTATTTGAGAGTCCAATTCCAACCCATATTAGGAAACCTTGAACAGAAACAAATAGCATCCATCATGTATGCACTCATAAAAAGGGGAGGGATAACCCGAGAAGAGACAAATCTATAATGTCTATACTATCTAATGGCCATATCCAAATTGTCTAACAAAATATTACACCAATTAATAATTGTGGCATTAATAGCCGCATCAATCAATGGAATCCATTCCATAGAAAACTTGGTACTATCAGCTATCCCAAAAATCCTACACATTATCGTAGCTACATAACTATGTGGGGCTGATAGAGGTGTAATTAGGTACATACCAGTTTTATCCCATTTAAATTTGCTGGAGCCAGACCTCCAAGTCTGCATCAAATATATTGAGTCTTCATTTTCTTTAGTGAACTACTCAATGAAAGCTTTATCATAGGACTTTTGAGGTTCTAGCGGATGATACATTCTACGCAAATTGTTTGAGGTAAATGACCCCATGAATTCATGTCCTGAATTCCTAAATTTCCTATATGAGATATCTACATTGTCAATAATCCACTTCACCATATCCATGTATGGCCGGATTTTAGGCCTCGCAACTATTCTGTGCAGGAAATAACAGGCTGCTTCAAAATAGGAAGCTTCAGATGAGATTTTAGCACATGTCGTTGCTTTGATTTCTAGTACCTTTGGATCTTCATCCTCCAGTAGATTATAATAGCTTCCCATGATTTAGTTCCACCATATTTGTTGCATTTAGTATCACTAAAGAGTGGATGCATGTCTTAGTCTTTGATGTAGAAGCCTCAACTGTGTTTTTTCCTTTCCTAGTCATCTCTGAGCGGTCTTTCCTCAGATTGAGAAATATAAAGAACAAAATGAACGTAAAGTAAATATAAGAGGGGAAACTTAATTACAACAGTAAATTTGATAACGATGGGAATTTTATTGCAAGAATGAGTAAAAAGATAAAAATCTCCTCGATCCTTTAAAAGAGTAAATGCAGTTGATTTTTATTAATTACACGTTAAGGCCTAGGTGTGATTCCTTTCAAGTCTTGTCAAAACATCGCATTCAAAATACCAAATGATATTTAAAATTAATATGACTTAAGTGTGATGTTGATTTTGCAATTGCGATAAATCGCAATATCGCAAAATCACAAAATCACAATATAATAAAGTCGCAATCATAATATCTCACAACATTGCAATGTCGCGGAATCACAATATCACAAGATTGATATATCTCCATGTCGCAGTATCGTAAGATCGCAAGGTCGGAGTTATGCTATTTCAAAAGTCATTTATGTTTTGTGATTTGTGATGTGCAGTGTATTTATTGACTCTTTGAGCGGCTTTTCCTTATGCGAAGAATGTTTCAAGTGCTTTATGGACTTAAGAAATATTTCAAGGCCTTTTAAGTTATAAAGAGATCAACACAACATTTGGTCTTATAAAAGGGTTTTATTGATAGCATTTCTCGGATTCCAACTTATGATTAAACTGCATTACTTTTGGATTTCGCAATTTGTGATAAAGCAATAAGTTCTTGGCCTTAAGTGACTTAGCTCAATGCTTTAAATTTTTCTAAGGGAGGAAACTCTTACTTGCTAAGTTTTTTGGAAAAAAACATTGTAGGGTCCCCATTTATTATTACAATTTTGATTATTATAAAAATAAATAGGGGTTGTTGAATATTACAACAATACATTTGAAGATCTGGACTAGACCTTGTCGTACAAACAACCCTGCAGGACATTCAGATGTTTGACTCGAAAAGATTATTGCAAAATCAAAGTGCAAGTATATTTTCTTAAAGAAAAAGTTTAAACTCATTTTATACTTCTAGTTGCAATATGAACTTTCCTACTTTTGATACCATGTTGGAAGAGACATGGCACCTATCTTAGTTGTTGCTAGATTCCAGTATCCTCTCCATTGGGTTCCACTTCCACTTCTTTGGGGGGCACAAAATACTATGGATGGAGCGACCCAAAGACACATGGGGTTTATGTTGATATTGAAACATCGACGGGATCTATAATTATATTATACTTTGTACTGCAAAGATGATGGTTGGGTAATAATTTCAAAGTATCTTAGGGAGAAGATTCCACATCTTTTGAAAGCAGAAGGTATTAAAACTTCAAATTTGGAAGCACTATCAAGGAAAGTTGTGGAAAGTTCATAAACACAACAATGAATCATGAATTCAAGATCTAACAGAGCGAAACTCATGTTATATGAAGCTAAAGAAAAGAGCCTACAATCCTTGTTCACAGGGTACCTATGTGTAAGAGCAGGGAGAAAGATACTTGGAAGAAAATTGCTATTATCCAACCCTCCTGGAAAGGAAACAAGGGAAAATTAGTTTTAAATGTGTGGATCGATAAAATGTGTGGCTTCCCCACTAAGAATGATTATCTATCACCATAATGTGTTTTCACTGGAGATGTATATAGAAGGATACAAATAATTTTATTTCTGTAGAAATAAACAAAATTGTTATGTCTATAGAAAGGGCTGAGAGAATAACATTTGAGAAGCATATGGATAGATTGCAGTTAATATCAGACCAAGGACAATGTAGAAACTATGTTGAAAAAAATATTTTTCATGGGAACTACATTCATGTTTCCTACCATCAATATTTATAATCTTAAACTGATCCTTCTAAGGTTCTGAATGTGATTCAACAAATGTTAATTTACCAAGTGGAAAGGAAACTAATTGGGAAGGTGGAAAAAGTTACCGATGTTATTTCTTCTTCAAGTTCCTTTTTCCCGAAGGAAAAAAATGGAAATATCATAAGGTTTGTATTTTAGGACAAAAATTCTTCAACAACATGTAATTTTTCAATTAAAAGGGACCCGAGAGTATCTTGGATCACTCATCTCCAGGAGAATCTATAGGGACATTCGCTACAATATCTGATTAATTGCACTGTGATTTATTCACGGGGTCGTTATTTTCTCCATTTAGAGGATGAATTTAATTTCCATCAAAGGCCGAGTTGTTTGTGAGATTCATAGCTTTAATGTTGGCTTAGTGGGTTGAATCTCCCATCATTTGGAGGAGCACGAATTCAGTGTGAATTCTAGGACAAGTTTCCTTTTGTTTATTGTTGAATGTGATATCTATGGCTGAAGGTGGCTTATTTCCAAAATTTGGCCGAGTTTTGGGCTAAGAAGAAGCATATTTTGAGGTGGAGAGTGAGTCGCTTAAGTGCACAAAGATGGGAAAATATTTATTAGTTCAAGGAAGTGTTCAATGAGTTTAAGAACACTTTAAAAAGGATTGAGTTTTCATTCAAATTGAGGTATGTTTATTCCTTATAAGTGGAGAGATTTTATTTACTGAGTTTCCTGCAATTTTAAGGTTATACCCTTACCTCGTGGCTAAACGAATCATTATTTTCATCACTCTTATTTGGACGAGTTCTTTGTTATGGGTTCCATGGATGTGTACAAATTTGTGGCTAAATAAATATTAGATTATGAGCTCGGTATTGAAAAATTACTGTAGAGTCTTCTCTTCCATTGAAGTTTGATCCCATTGTGAATAAATATATATCAGGTTCCCCTAACTGCTTATTGTTGTATTCTCTATTTCCATTGTACATTTTATGAATATGTATTTCAGGGAAGAATGAAATTTAAATGAATGTCACTAATGTTTTTCACTAATTTTATCCTTAATTAGTCCATTATGAATGCTATGGAACTATTCTAAAGTATTTTATGAGCCTACTCTTTGGAATTATATGTGTTTCAATAAAATAAAAACAAGAAGCATACACCTACAACACTTGAACACAAACTATTTGTAAAAATTCCACAGTGAGATAGCCTATATAGACTCAGAAATTTTGTGGAATTTCCATTACATTATGAGAAGGGAAAATTACAAATTTGGTCTAATAATTCCATAGAATGATCGAGAACAACACCAAGGCATGGTTGTGGGAGAATGTTGGGAGACAGAATGGAATGTAGGCATTGGGGTGTGGAAATTCCTCATGTTGTTGGTATTTCTGGGTAGTTTTACTATCGTTCTCAGTGTGTAGCACTATTTGGTGTGTATGAGTATGATGAGGAACATGGTGAATGGTTTCTTTATACTGGAAGGTGTGCAACTTCTTATTTTTCTTAAAACTACACATCTAGGAATGGTCAGTACATTATGGTGAAAGCACAATTTGCATGTTTTTATGACATAGAAATGCTTTTCATTATTGTTATTCAATCAATGATACTGAAATTACCTCCACTTTTTGGTATAATACTTTCTTTGATAAAAAGTTATGAATTCTCTATGTTTTCAAGAGTGGTGGAAGAGATCTTAGTGGGAATAAGAGAACAAATAAGGAGAAGTCCTTTGATTAGAAGTTCAATAAATCTAATGAGGCATTACGAGTTAGTTGTAATATGGGTTATTCAATCTTTGTTTTTAGGTAATTTTTCAATTTTCTTAGCTTGAAACTGTGATAAAGCATGATATCTGCATTTGTGCATTAGCTTATCAACTAGCCTTAGGATGCATTTCGTTCATTATGTGGCTAACACAATTCTAATTTGGATGTTTGTAAGTGGGTTTCAGGTCTCATAAGGAGAAGTGTTCGTCTTATGCACTAGAAAATGGTGTTATGTATGATGGCATATATATTAATAGAATTAAAAAATGATCGCATAAGAAAGGAAACCAGGTCATGATTATTAGCTAAATGGGAACCTTTGATTGAAATTTGTTTTTTCCAACTTGTATTCTGAGATATCTTATGATTTTTGCATAGGTTTTATGTTTGAAATAATTTATCTTAATTTGTTTCTTTGTGTCTAGTTCCATGTGGAATTTGTAATTTTGGCTTAGTTATGCTTCTGAATCTGGTATTCATGTTGAAATATTGTTATAAAAATGTGATTTTCATAACTTCAGCATATTCTGTCAAGATTTTCTTGATTTGACCTTGGGTTTTTCTAGAAACTTAGGCATTGTGCCATTATTTGGACAATATCATGTTAAATGTAGATCCATTCGATAGTTATTGGGTGGCTTTTGTTGTTCCATCCCATCAAGCCCTTGAAATTTGGGCTCAAAAAGAAGGAATTGTTTACAAGGATTTTGTTGACCTGTGTTAGAAGAGTAATTAGCCTACACTCACATCAAATGGCCACAAAAAATGGGTTTTACTATTGATATTATATATTATATATTTTTTTTTACATAGGTAAAAATGGTTGTTGAGGGGTTGGTATTAAGTTTTCATATTTTAAAGAAAAAAATATGTTGTGATTATAGTTACATAGCTGTTTGTTTGATTGCATGTCATATCATTATTGAAATTCACCTTATTTTGTCATTGCTCGACAGTGATCTCTACAAAAATCATATTCAAGGAAGCATTCTAGAGTAATTTGGAAATATGAAGAACCTCATAAGCATGGAGTTGTATATCAACAAAATTACTGGTGAAATTCCTCGGTCATTGGGGAATTTGAAGGAACTTGTCTTTTTGTAAGATTTGTTTCTATTATGTCTAAATGGTCATGATGGAAACATCCAAAATGGGATTATAATTTTTAGACAAAATGTATGACATAACAAACTGAGGTGCTCCAGTTATTCTTCATTGTTCATATCATATGATTTCCTGTTGATTCTTATATTATAATTACCGAATGAACAACCGCCTTAACAATAATTCATTAATTGGACAAATTCCGAGGGAACTTACTAAAATTTCAAACCTTAAAGTCACGTAATTCGATTTATTGTACATAATCTGAGTTTTTTTCTTTCTATTTACATGTAACAATTGAATATACATTACTCCAACTATTAATGGTTTATTGTTATGATTTTATTTGCACTTGTAGGGATGTCTCCAATAATAATTTTTTTTGGACTGTTAGCACCAAAATTGTACTTGATTAGCTGCTGATCAACCAACTCTATGTAACTATTTCAAACCAGCTTTTGAATGATGCTTAGCCTCTTCAATCTAAGAGGGCTCTCTCAAAGGGATTTTATGATATTGGTTAATGATAGTGCTAGATGGCTAACTCTATAGAAATTGTATCTTGTTTTTTATGATTGCAGGTTGAAAGAATGTAGGTTTTCTACCATTGGGCTTATGGATTCAACAATCAGTAGTTTCAATGGAAATTTTTCTTTACATGGAAGCTAAGGTAGATAAGGGTCTTTAATAGAGACAACTCACACATAAAACATAGATAAACATAGTCATTTCATCACTAAAGGAAGTTAGAGCATAAACTTATGAATTCTGAGTAATAGAGATGAAATATAATGCAAGTGGTAAACATAAAGATATAGATAAAAAAGACATTAAAAACCCCATGATAATCTCAGGTCTGTCAAGAAGAAAGTCACTCTATATTACTGATATAAGTCAAATACATAAAAGCAACATTTTAGTGCAAAAAATCTCCAACCCCTCACTACTTCGATGCTTTGTCTTTAAATAGACCTTCTTTACATCAAGGATGATCTTCCTAGTGGATAGATTCATCGAATTCTCCTATGAAACATCACATAACTGAAAAACATGACTTCTAACAAGAAATTAATAGCTACACCTTAAAGAAGACATCTCCTAATAGGACTCTAACTCCTATTTATTACATAACTCTACCTTATCTTTGAAACCGTTATGTGATGCTTACTGTTGTGTAACCAGCTCCAAAAAGAGAAGAAAAGAGATATCAACGCCTCATAAATGAGCCTCTTTGAGGGGGCAACCTCCAATACATTACATAAATGAACAATTCTTGGATTATACAATTTACAAAACCTCCTTTCTATATATAGGAGTCCATGGGGCCATAATGTAATCCTAGTGGGCCACAATGTAATCCTAGCTGACCTAACAATAATAATTTAAGGGCACAATAATAACAAAATGGGGTTACAAGGGTACAATAATAACAATAAGGGGGTTACACTAACAACAATAAGGGACTATACTAGTAATATAGGGACCTAACATGCCCCTCTCCTTCAAAAAAGTGTTGTCCTCAACGTTTGAGTAGCTCTGGGTGCTTCTGTATAAAATTCTCATCCTCCCATGTAGAATATTCAGTGGGTAAGTTCTTCCACTTGATGAGATACTCTGAAATTGATCGATTCCGTAATTTTCGAGTTCTTGTTTCCGTGACCGCTTCAGGTTCCAATATCATTTTTCCTTCCTCATCAAGTTCCGGCAATATTGTTTGAACTGGAAGATTTTCACCTATAACCTTCTTTAAGCATGAAACATGGAAAACTGGATGTACTCGCGAAGAAGCAGGAAGCTCCAATTTGTATGCCATAGTACCACTCTTTTGCAACACCTTGTAAGGACCATAGTACTTTGGTGACAATTTATTATCCTTCTTAGCTTGCTTGAGGGACATTTGTTTGTATGGTTGTAGTCGTAAAAATACCTAATCTCCTACATCAAAACTTCTCTCGCTGCGATGTTGATCTGCCTGTTGTTTCATTCGATTTTGTGCCAAATTCAGGTTATCCTTTAAGAGTTGGAGAACTTCTTGCTGATGCTCGATGTGATCTTCCACTGCTTGAACCTTCGAATTTTCCCTTAAAGATGATGTGATGGATGGAGGATGATATCCATAAAGTGCCATAAATGGGGTCATTTTTGCTGCAGTATGGAAGGAAGTGTTATACCACCATTCAGCGAGAGGTAACCACTTGACCCATTGTGTTTGTTTATCAGATACAAAACAACGAAGACATCCTTCCAAACATTTATTTACTATCTCTGTTTGACCATCAGATTGAGGATGATAAGATGAGCTATGAGCTAATTGAGTACCCAAACAAGAAAATAACTCCGTCCAAAAATTTCCCGTAAAAATGGGATCTCTGTCGCTCACAATAACCCTTGGGCTTCCATGTAGCTTTTGAATTCTGTCCACAAATGTAGTAGCAAATGTAATTGCTTTAAATGGATGAGATAATGCACAAAAGTGTGCATACTTGGTAAGTCTATCAACTACCACCATGATGACATTCTTGCCTTCCGACTTCGGTAAACCTATGATAAAATCCATTGAAATCTCCTCCCAACTTTGACATGGAATGGATAAAGGTTGTAGAAGTCCCGGGGTCTTAATTGTCTCCACTTTATTCTGCTAGCAAACCGAACATTCCGCCACAAAATTTTGAATATCAGATTTAAGGCCATCCCAAAAAAAATCTTTCTTCACCCTGTGGTAAGTTTTTAAAAATCCTGAGTGTCCTCCTAAAGGAGAAGTGTGCAATTCCAGAAGAATCTTTTGTTTTAGTTGGGAATTCTTACAAAGATATAAGCGATCTTTGTACCATAAGGAATCATTTTTTCAACTAAATGTATTAGATGTACTAGGATCTTGCTGCAACTTTTGAATGAGTGTCCATACATCTTTGTCCTTCTTCCATTCATCTCTTGCTTCGGTTATCCAATCTGGTTGGATAATAGAAATGGCACAAAGCAACGCTTCCACCTCTTCATTCTTTCTTGAGAGTGCATCTGCAACAACATTAAGCTTTCCTTTTTTGTAGATTATTTCAAAGTCATAACCCAACATCTTTGTGACCCATTTTTGCTGCTCTTCTGAAGATAGTCTTTGTTCCAAAAAGTGTTTAAGACTATCATGATCAGTTTTTACCTTGAAGTGTCTTCCCATTAGGTAAGTTCGTCATTTCTTTAGTGCATGCAATATTGCTAACATTTCCTTCTCATAAATAGGTTTTTGTAAATAGTTTCCTTTGATTGGACGACTTTCAAAAGCAATGGGTCTTCCTTCCTGCATTAAAACTGCACCAATTCCATTTCCTGAGGCATCACATTCCACAATAAAGGTTTTTGTGAAGTCCGGCGTAGCTAAGACCAGTGCTAGGCACATTGCCTCTTTAAGATGTTCAAAGGCCTTAGTTGCTTCAGGAGTCCATGAAAATGCATCTTTCTTCAATAATGTTGTTAGAGGTGCTGCTATTCTCCCATAATTCTTAACAAACTTGCGATAATACCCTGTTAACCCAAGAAATCCTCGCAACTGCTTTATGGTTGTCAAGACTTTCCATTCCTTAATGGCTTTAATTTCTTTAGGGTCTACTTTAACACCCTCGTGAGATACAATATGACCCAGATATTCCACCTCTTGTACTCCAAAGAAACATTTGGATGTTTTTGCATATAATTGTTTCTCTTGCAATAGTTTGAGCACCCTGTCAACATGTTCAACATGATCCTTCCAAGACCTGCTGTAGATTAGTATATCATCAAAAAATACTAGCACAAATTTTCTAAGGAAGGGTTTGAAAATGGAATTCATCAACCCTTGAAATGTAGAAGGTGCATTGGCAAGGCCAAAAGGCATGACCAAAAATTCATAATGACCCTCATGAGTTCGAAATATTGTTTCAGAATATCTTCAGTCTTCATTCTAATTTGATGATATCTTGAGCGAAGATCCAACTTGGTAAAATAAATTGCTCCATGTAATTCATCCAATAATTCATCAATCACAGGAATGGGAAATTTATCTTTAATGGTGAGCTTATTGAGCTCCCTATAATCTGGACACATTCGCCATGATCCATCCTTCTTGTGTACCAATACTACGGGAGCATAGAAAGAACTTTGACTAGGTTGAATTATACCCGCCTCTAACATTTCTGCAATCATACGTTCAATTTCGCTCTTTTGGAAGTAAGGATATCTATAAGGCCTGATGTTTGGAGGAACACTTCCTGGAATCAAATGAATAGCATGATCATGATCACGAATCGGTGGGAGTCCTTTGGGAGTTTCAAACACCTTGAAATGATTGTCCAAGACTTGTTGGAGATCTGCAGAAATAGATGATTTTGATGTCGGAACTTCTAGTGAGCATAATTGTGCAATTACGCCTCGTTGTTCTTTCTTTAGAAGCTTTGTCATGACATTAGAGCTTATTATCCTTCCTCGCTTCCCTTCAATACCCCGTAATTCGACTTCCTTTCCTTCTGAAAAAAATTTCAAGAAAAGTTCTTGAAAATTAAAAGCTACCGTCCCCAAAGATTGTAACCATTGTACTCCTAGTACAACATCAACACCTCCAATAGGAATGGAAAGCATTGGACTAGTCAATACATATTCCCCCATGGTTAGCTTGATATTATGGCATTTTCCAGAGCAATTTATAGTTCCTCCATTTGCAACCATCACTTGACATTTTGGTGCCGGGTATAGGAAACAATTTAATTCCTTGGCTACCTTATAATGAATAAAATTATGGGTGCTACCTGAATCAATCAACACTATTACCCTTTTCTTCTTTATATGTCCTTCTATCTCGAGAGTTTGAGGAGTGGTAATTCCTGCCAGTGCATTACACGATATGGTCGGATTCATTTCTTCCTCTTCTAGGGGTGGTTCCTGGTGTATATCCTCTTCTTGTTCATTTTCTTCTTCTTCTTCACAATCTATGTAAAATAATTCTTCTCAGCACACTTATGACCTTTAGTGTATTTGCTATCACAACTGTAGCAAAGCCCTTTTGCTCTTTTTTCTTCCAATTGTTGTGGTGTCAACCTTGTAGGTTGTGGAAATCTAGGCGTAGCAACACTTCCTTCTTTATAGAATTGAGTGGTGGGCTTCCTTGTCGCCATAATTTTACATTCAACTTTTCTTTCCAACCTGAATGCCTTCTCCAATGAATCAGGTTCCAAAACGCGAACTTCATGTTGGATGTTATCCTTTAAAGTGCCTAGGAAGAGATCAATCCTGTGTTCCTCTGTAAGATCAGTTACCCTTATATTCAACTTTTGGAAGTCCTCAATGTGCTGCCCCACTAAACCCTTTTGTTTGAGATTTATCAATTGGGTAAAGAAGGTGTTGCTCTTTGTATCCTCATAATGTGCTATCATTTCCTCCGTAAAAATTGACCAAGTGACAATTTTTTTACGGGAACAAAGCTATCGATACCATACAAATGTATTTTGTTCTAAATGTAAAGTTGCAATGCGTACCTTTTGTGTGTTTTGCACGTTATGGAGATCAAAATATTGCTCCATCTGTAGTATCCATGTTACAGGATCCTTTCCATCAAACTTCCTCATATCCATCTTTTGAATATGGTGGTTCTTCCCGCCAACATTAGAGTTTATGAAATCACAATTAACATTTATTTTGTTCTCATCATGAGGTTCTTCTACTATCTTTTCACCATTAGGAAACCTTTCTTGTATAAACTTTGTCAAACCTTCCATGTATGCTTTTAGAAAATTCTTCATGTTTTCCATTTTCTCATCGATCTTAGCTTCCATGTCATCAATCTTAGCTTCCATGCCCACTTCCATGCCATCCATCTTAGCTTCCAAACCATTCATCTTAGCTTCCACGCCTTTCTTCAAACCATCCATCTTAGTTTCCATGCCTTTCTTCAAAATTTCCATTTCATTTTTTGTTGTTCTTTGCGAGAGCGAAATTTGTTGCACTTGCTCTTGTAATTTTGATATGTCATGTTGCCATTCTTCGTCTTCATGAGTCATAGTAGAGCCTTCTAAAGGCTTAATGGGTGTTGAATTCTTTTAAGGGGCCATTTTAGAATCCAATATTGATACCTTTTACTTGCTTTGAGGAGCTCGATATTGAAATTGAATTATCTCTGTAATTGAAAATTTTAAATATCTGAAATTCAGCCCTGTAGTAGCCCTCTGAAGCTTCTTTCAAATGCCACAGGTCTGTTCTAATTTGGATTCCCCAAGACAAATTAGTGTCCAATATCCCACAATGACCTAATTTTGGACTGATTCAATAGAGAAAACTTGTAGGACTTGCCACGTGTCACTGTTATGTCATTTGTCTCTGAAATTGATAGCCAAGAAACTAAAGTCCATTTACTTGTGACCACTTTTTACGGCACTCAAATCCACTTCCCAGAGAGAGAGTTATTGAACTTTTCCCACGATCACCTCTTTGAGATGCAATTCAAGAGCCTGAAAAAGCACTACCTTCCACAGATCATATCTCCAAACATGTTGCGAACCAAGCTCTGAAAGTTTTTTACGAATTTCCTTAGGAGTTCAGCTTCGTACCATATGAATTTTAGATTCTGAACCTTCGTAGAAAATTTTTTATAGCGAAAATGTCACGATCACCTGTTTAGGAGCTTGAAAAAAGACCTAACTTCCACAGATGATATCGCTGAAAATATTGCGAACCAAGCTCTGAAATTTTTAGACAATCTTCCTCAGGATTTCAGCTTCGTACTCTAAAACATTCAACTTCTGAAACTTTGTAGAAAAAAATTTATAGCGAAAATTCCACGATGACCTGTTTGGAGCAGCGAAACCCTAGAATCCCAACCTCTTATACCAAATGTTGTGTAACCAGCTCCAAAAAGAGAAGAAAAGAGATATCAACGCCTTAGAAATGAGCCTCTTTGAGGGGGCAACCTCCAATACATTACATAGATGAACAATTCTTGGATGATACAATTTACAAAACCTCCTTTCTATATATAGGAGTCCATGGGGCCATAATGTAATCCTAGTGGGCCACAATGTAATCCTAGCCGACCGAACAATAATAATTTAAGGGCACAATAATAACAAAATGGGGGTTACAAGGGTACAATAATAACAATAAGGGGGTTACACTAACAACAATAAGGGACTATACTAGTAATATAGGGACCTAACAGTTACAACGTAAGTGTCACATGCTCGAAAAAGCCATAACATATTTCATCACCACTTTACACATTAAAAACCCTCCTAGACTTGTGGAACATAACCCTATTTTTCAAGAATGTATAACTCTTATCTTCACAGTCGTTTGGGTTGATGACCTGTCTCCATAAAACTTCCTTCGAGTCATAATCATTTGATGATAAGCTCCCTTGACATGTTGGAGGAGGCCAACTGTCCAAATTTTCCATTAAGATGCTCCAAAACCTTCAAAAATAACTCGCTACGAAAACATCACAGTTTCATAGTGAGCTTTGGTAGCATTGAAAAAGTAGCTTCTGCACCCAATAACTTTTCTCCTTTGTTGTTCCATGGTGTCAACCAAGTAATGACACATCACCACCATCAGAATTCTTCCTTGAAAATGACAAGAAGTGACTTTAGAGGCAAAAAGGTTGCTACAGGTTTTTTTGTAGCATTTTCCTTGCTTTAAGCCTAGGAAATGCTACGAAACTGTGTAAAAGTGCAGAAATTACAGATTTCAAAAATGTCTTCACAAACTTACCTGTTGCTGTAAAAACTTGATCTTCTACATGTAATGAACCCTCTAAAGCATATTTAATCCCATCTTATGGATCTTGTGGTGTTTCTTCTCCATTTATGATCAGTTGAGCTATGGGCTCCTCAACCACAATCATCTTCAAACCTGTCTTCTCCAACTCTTCTTGAATCAGTTCTAATTTCTCTTGAATATATTTGACTTGGTCCTTCAGTGTCCTATTCTTAGTTTGAAAATGTAGGTTTAAATTTTTTGATATTCTCGACCTCTTTTTTTAGTGGCTGAGTCCACTTTATCATTTTTTTTTTGTTGTCCAAGGTCTTAGAGACACTTGTGACTTGATCCTCCCAAATATTTCTCATATGTTCAAACTACACTCTTTGAAATTTATGTTTCTTTGCCTCTTTCCTCAAGACTGATATCTCTTCCTTAAGGGCTTCAACTTCTGACTTCTCATTGATTTTATATTTTCCCTTATTTTGTTTGATGAATAATTCTTCTTTTGCAGGTGAGGAGTGGCCAATGATGCTTGCTGGTGGCTAAGTAGTTTCACTGACATTATAAGTTTATTTTCTTCTTTCAAAGGATATTTTGGCATGTCTTTTCATTGGTTTTATGTCTTGAAACATAAATCCAGCATCATCACCTGCAAATTCTAACTTCTTAGCTGTTTTTCCTTTCTTGAGCTTCCTTCCTCCCTCATCGATGTCTTCAGCTTGGACTACGAGAGTTTCTTCAATATAAATGGTATGCAAGATGTCCTCTAAGTTACCTTTAGCCACTGTTTGGCTCCTTGTAACCTTCTTTCTTCCATTTTTGCTAACTATTGGCTTTTGTTTTGCAAGTGTAACTTTGGGTGTGTCAGCCTTCTGCAAAGGCTCTATATCCATGCTCACTGGTTCTAATTGCTCTTCCACTGAAGGTGATGGGATATCTCTAGGTTTGGGAGTTTTTTAGGAGTGATAGCATCTAATTCAAAACCACTTATGAATAGAAAATATGACCAATATCTGCCTAATATTTTTAACTCCTCTAACACCAACAACTTGATCAAACCATGATGAAAAAGAGAGGTTTCATTTCCTTCTGATTTAACTTAACCTTGTTTGACATTTTAGCTAAGCTTTTGTATAAGTAAAAAGGAAAATCAAGAGACCTCTTACCCACAAAATATAACAGAAGCCTAAGGTGGTAGGATTAAACCATGTGATACCTCCCTTCACAGGTGAAGTACTTCTGAATGATAAATAGCAACTTTGAGTAATTTTCCTTCATGTAGCTCCTTGGGATAGCATTTGTGAGATCAATTTCACTATGTTTTTTTTTATGAATTCTTTACAGTCCTGCATGGTGAACTTGATACCTTTAAACCATTGCTCTCCTCCTCTAGGGATTCCTGTTGCTGCTGCAATGGTTTCTGGTGTTACTATAATATTTAAAATTCCCACCTTTGAAGCTGATCCAGTAAAACTCTTAGCAAACACCTTTGAAACCTACAAATGACATCCTTCCAGAATTTGGCAGAATTGCAAACACCCTGTTCTTCTAAACAATTCCATTGCAGTGGGGTATTCATTTAACAAATTCATGTCCATTGGCTCATATCTGAGGCATTGACCACCTTTGTTGGTATTATTCTTTGCAGCCATGGTGATTTTATACCTTCTCTACCTCACTTGATTAGTGACACCTGCAACTTTTGAAAATTCCATCAACGAGATTGGCTTGGTGAAACAGCTCTCCAGAACTCAATAGCATGCAAAGATGAAGAGGAGAATGAAAAATACTCAATTGGGTAATGTTTTAAAGTTTTGATGACAACTCATGCCCTAATCATGACTCATACATGCTAAAAACAATAATGATGACATCAGACATGACCTTTGCACCTTGATTTAACCCTAACTGACTCGAATGACATCCACCCTAACTCTTATAATCATGGACTGACACCTTGCACTGTATTTGACAAGAGAGACAGAAAAACTGTTTTTCCTAGCATGGCTAGTTCATTTTCTGATAGTTTCGATACGAAACTATTAGAAAGTTTCGTAGCGAAAACTGTCTTTTTACAGTGTAAAACGCTATGAAAAGAGGAAAAAGTGGCTAAAGTGACCTTCTTGAATTCAAAAGCTTGGGAAATGAAATATGTTAGCAAATGATGACCGATGGGACATGATATGACTTGAAGGGAGGTGGGTTTGAACCTTAGGATAGGTTAATATGAAAAAAAATGAATATTCCTTTACCAACTTGTGACAAATGAACTCTATGACCATGTAAAATAATGTTTTCAAAAATTTATGAGTGCTAACAGGGACTGTTCCAACAACTAGACCATTTGAAAATTTTCTAATGACAAAGTGACGATCTTTCTCTTAGCATCTTTTCTACCATGATTTTGGAAGAGTTTTTTACAAGAGTTTGTTGACTTTAATGTTTATGGTATCGATTTGGTCATGTCGCCATGTTTGATTCTCTCTATGTATTTTATGGCTCTATGCTTTGCTACCACCTTATACATTTTATTTGTTGTTATTTAAGGATCTCATACAAAAAATACAGTGACAATGCAACATAGATTTTCATATTGAAACTGTATATTATACTATATTATATATTCTTTACCCTAAGAAGATGATTTTTCTGAACTCCAACTAATATAATCCTCATTTCAAAGAAATTAATTTATATGCCCATAAACCTATTCATGGTGTTTGTGAATGTTAGTTGTGCACGTTAAAGTACTATCACCTCAATTCAATCCTACAGTTTCTTCCCTATTAGCAAAGAATCCAACTAACTGATATAATGATAACCACAACATTTGCACAAATCATCTAGTGGGAACTATCTATGACATATTTTGTTTTCTTCTAGGTAGCATGAGGACCCATCTCCTTACTATGTCTTATATTTGGAAACATCCTCTTTCTATGGGAATTTTCCTACAGAACATGGGATGTTTTTCCCTATCCCAAGGATGGTTGAGGAATGTCCTTGGCGTCCATCAAATTTCCTGGGAGTGTTGAGAAGTTATCAAGGTGGTTGGGGGACTTCTCTTCCTGATCAACTCCTCTAATGAAGTATTTTTCCATCAACTCATGCACTTATGGGTGTCCTGTAACCATAACCAACAACCTTCCCTTTAGAAAATATAACACGTCTTAAATTTTTAAAAAGGAAACATTAAAACAAAATAAACTAAAAATTGAGCACTAACCCAACGTCTAATGCAAGAGCTACCTCAAGTTTCAATTAGCTTGTGGCCTTTATTCTTTTCCTTTCTTTATATAGATCATTCCATGTTATTCCAATTTCCAAATTTTTTAACTTTAAAGAGTAATAAGTGTGCAGACTTCAGATTGAATTTCTACAATGCTTGAATCTAAAATTTGTCACTATTTGAAGAGGAAGCCTCATTCTGGAAATCAGAACCGATGAGCATACAAGTGAAAATACAAAGCCAATTATAGATAACATATATGTTTCCAATCCAAAGTTCTCCCACTATAAGGAAAATTATTGCTTGGGTATCCCTTCCTTACATTGCATTTCGGGTAAATCATAAGCCAATAGTAGAAATAACATAAGGACTAGATCTTTGGGGACCATAGAAATTCCATTCTAGATTAAGAAATGTGGTCCCTACATTGTTTCAAGGGATTTTGATTGAACATGGAGAACATGTGTCAAGTATTCACTATGGTAAGTTCTAAACGAAAAAAAAATGTTAATTTTTTTGTCGTGAAGTATTTCCATGTCCAACCTTATTTATGTGGTCAAATTTCCATAATTCTCTTGAAATGAATTATTGACTCTCATGTGTCACCTTAACTCAGAGTTTCATGGTTTTGAAAGGTAAATATGTTCCACATTCTGCATTTAATATTCCTTCTAAGACCTTTCAGTTATTGTTCAAATTTTCATGTTGTTTTTCATTACCTTAATGAGTATTCTTTGATAAGGACCACCCATTGTACCTACACTACGCTAATGAATAATAATTTTTTAGAATGTGATCTCTATTTTCATGCCTTTTTGATCCAAAGCTATTAGCATCACAAGGAAACTAATTAATGTCAATAACAGCTTGACTAGATTGAAAAAACTGCACTACATGGAGTAGTTTCTTATGCTTAGATGCTAGATACAAGTTTTATTTGTCATCAGGTTTCCTTTTGCAATATTTCAGTTCTTCATTTTGGTTTAGTCCTTCCTAGCCACCACAGGTTCTAAATACCTTGTTTTTTCATTACTATGAGGGGCGATACCAAAGCTATGGGATATGCCATTGCACATGTCGCTTCCTATATGATGCATACATGGTTGCCATTTTTAGGTCTAAATAGGGAAAAGGTCCTTATTTTCCTATATATTTTTTCATTGAGCTTGCACAGGTTCCATACTCCAACTAGTAGAGGCTCAATGCTTGTGATCTTGTTGGCCATATCATTTGCTTGTTTGTAGATGTGACTGAATTTTTTCATGTGGAATGATTTTTAGCATTTTTTGGATGCATGTTGGAATATTAGGTGTCTGAACGCCATTTTTGTGGCCTATTCTCCTATATTTTATTGATGTGTTGGGAACATACAAAAAAATTATAATATTCTCTGCTATTGCTGGGGTTGCGTTTCCTTTTTTCCTTGTTTTTATTCCTGAGATGAAAACCCTGAGTTTCAAGGAGGTCGATAAATTATGACAAGGGAGATCATATAGTGGTAGTATATGTGAGGAAGGTTCTTTTAACAAACCATTTCTTGATTATCGTCATACAACTAGAACTAGAAAATCAGATGCTAAAATCAAGTAAATTGCTTCAAATTTGTTGATTGAATTTTAAGGCATTATAGGATAATGTACAACTTAACTGGAATATCACCAATCATATTGCAAGTTTTTCATGGTGGCATATTGGAAAGTTGTGAAAGGTGGTGGTGTTGTAATTTGAACTATTTCTTGATAAGATGTTATATTTTTTCAAAATTCCATTAGATATGTTGGATAATGGATGCTTCTACTTAAATCATTCATCAACATCCCATTTGAAAATATTTTGTATTGCTACCACTCCCCAAATATAAGATTTTTAATTTAGAACTACATTTTTGTATGCAAAGGATATATATTTTATGCTTTCACTGATTTATTATATACAAAATTCTTCTCTATTGAAGTTACGTCATTTATAGATTAGGTTAGGGACAAACCAATGGGGATTTTTGGGTTACTCTCCTAACACTTGTTGTGGTCCAAACACTTTAGGTATCAGTCTTTGCATACTGTTGTTTTTGGGGATGATGGTCTTCCACTGGAAATCCAAATACAAACTAAAGAAATGCATCAACAAGTTGAGTTTGGAGTTGTTGCATATTGGAGGTACAAGGAGGGTGAAGCAATACACTCTTCCTTCATTTTTCAGATGGTTGAGTGAGCAAGATGGGTGCTAAAATGGAACAATGAAGTTATGAACAATAAATTGTGGTTATCTCGCCAGGATGAAAACATGAGACCACCTTTCCCTCCCCCTTCCCATAAATATGGTTTCCCACATATGGATAATTTATGCATCCCACCATGTGGCACAAATGATAGTGTCCTTGTAATTATGTTGGAAGATGATAAAGTGAGTATGGTATTTTTAAAAACACCATATTGTGATGTAGTTTCTTTGCAGTCTGCTTGTTTTGAAATTCATTTGCTAATATTTTTCACATTTTTTTATGTGTGCCATTTGAAATTTCTACCATCATATCAATTTCATGAATAAAGGAATTTTTTTATTTTTTGTTAAATAGATGATTTTTCAAGAACTACCTCCCAAATTCAATTGTGAAGGATTTGCTAGACAAAATAGTTTATCGCAATTCACTTTTTACATCATATGGTTTTCCAATACAAGAGGAGTTGAGGCACTTGAGCCATCGAATTTGGAAATGTTTCTAGTAGGGATTCTTATGCTTTTTAATGTTGTGATTCTTTCACCTGATGGTTATTTTGGGCAAGAAAATGTTTTAGGAATGCTACGCAAGACACCGATATATAGGTAAACAATTTTTTTTATAATTGCAATGTCCATTCCATGATATCTTCTCTTTATTATTTGATTGTATTTTGAATGTTTCCTTTGATTTTTCTTTTCCTTTTAACTTTGAAATTGAAAATACTTAGTATCATGTCTAGTTAAACAACATCCAAAGCTCGAAGATGAGATTATTATTACATGATATTAATTGAAATCCTTTTAGTTGCTTTGTGTTAAAATATTTTCATGAATATTATAAAAGTTTACTTTCATGTTGTTAGATGAGCATATGTTGTCTATATACTTTACCAAGTTCATGTGTTAGAGAATGAAATGTTGTTGTGAATAAAATGACAAGGATTAGACATCACACCACTTATTATTTGTTTTCACAAGTTATCTACAACTTGAGCTTTTCAACATGTAACTTAGTTGGCATGATTGTGCTTAATATTTATCTGAAGGTTGAATACTATGTTACTAAGGTGTTCTTTTCTCTGGTGACATTTTATTTTCTTTGTTTATACAAGTCATTTTTCCACATAGTGGCCACTATCATTCAAATGAAGAAAACTTATTCAAGTTTCTTACTTTTATGGGGGAAAATGGAATTGACATTACTGATGTTGAGGTATATGTCGTATAAATGTTTTATAGTCTACTTAAATTTATATTCTAGTATTCATCGTATTTCATGTCTTATACTCTGCATTGTATTTTATTTTGTTTTCAGGAGAGGAACTCAATATTGATGGTAATAAGCAGGAATGGAAAAAAGAGGAAAACAATAACATTGGAGCGACAAATACAAAAAGGGGGAGAGAAGAAAACCAGTCTAGTGATGCCCTTAGAGCCAATATCTTGCATAAGACACACATGGAGACTGATGGTCGAGTCTTCAAAGTTGGTGAATTCACTTGTAATGACTTTGCAAGACAATGATAATGTTTTAAAGAGATGAAACAATATTTCATGTGTAAATTGTTGTCCAACCAATATTAAGTTGGAACTCATATTGTAATACTTTACATTTTATATAGTATAATTTGTGGTTGAAATTATTTATAGTTTCACTTGATATTATCCAGTATTGTAATTAAGATATGTAAGTTTGTGTTTTAATACTAGATGAACATACATATTGTATGATTTTATTTTATTTTTAATTAGTCGCAAAATCATACTAATTAATTTATGTTGATTAATAATGAATACATAAAATAAATCTAAAACTGATAAATTAGTAGTTTATATTGATTAATTATGAACACAAATAAAATGAATATATGAATAAATTAGTCATGTATTATTATTATTATTATTATTATTATTATTTAAGTATTAATCTTCGAAAAAGAAGAAAGCTTCCACATACAAAATTGTTGGTAGAGGGAAAATGGAGGACAAGATCAAGCTTATGGATGCATTATTGGAGTCCAAAGAATTTAAATCAGGACACGAGAATCCTCCTACAACACTGTATTTATAAATATGAACATATTTCTTTAGAATAAATATAAAATTACATTTCATATCTAATATCAGTTACTGTGAAATACTGAGAATGATCCTAAATTTGTTTCCTACTATATATTGTACTGATAGATGAGTTGAAATTGATGTTTAGAGTGAAACTGTGACTGCTATTCAGTGTAAATGACTAGAAAAAATACACATAAAATAAGCTTGATGAAGAGGGACCTGCTCCACAACTGGAACTTTATATTTTTTTACTATTCTCTCTTCTCCTGGGTCAGTTTTATTGTTACGATCAAAAGAACTTGAAATTCCTTTTGACTTTTTTTCTATGACATCCCTCCGGAATTCGATCGCATTTTTCATATGAACACATCTATTATTGATATTTTCATAGCCTTTCCTATATTCTTCCAGTCGATGCATTATGATAACATGTTCTGCTCTGTTTTTCTCTTTCATCTAGTTGACGAGGTATTTAACATGTTCAATCATGAAATTTTTTCCTTTGCATTGTGAGCACGGAGTTGGAGAGGGCAGATCCATGATAGCATTGAATGGTGATGCAAGGAGAAATATGCAGAATATGCAGACACGGGGAGGGTGGAGGATAGGAAATATTCGGCAATAACGAAGGGAAAATATGAGAACAAAATAGGCAGAGGAAACCTGATAAAATCAGGGGCATGCAGAAGGTTTAGCACGCAACAAGAGAAGGCAGGGAAGCTCAGGAACGAGTGTGATAATATAAAGAAGAAGGATCTATAAGAATATTGGTTTGGGAAGGTGAGGGAAGAAGAGGATGAGGGAGAGGAAAGTCTGAGGGAGAAAGAGGACAAGGAAGGGAAAGAATCAAGGCATGAGGAGATTTGCGATGGTAACTGAAGACATGTGGAAAATGAATGATAAAGAATAAGGTAAATGCATATAATGAGTGGTGTAAATACAAATATTCAAGGATATGGTGTAGATATGGAAAGAACATCTAAGGAATGACTTGAAATGTAACATCATTACCAATTTTGATTTCTCCTTGAGTTTTGAGAACTGCTCTATTTGCAAGAGAATCAACAAGTTTATTATTATTTCTCAATATATGATAGAATGATACTTCTCCCAAATTGATCGTTTATAATGATTATTAATGAAAGTAAATGAAATGAATATAGACTACTAAATCAGTCATTTATATAATAAATATGAAACTACCAAAAAAATATAAATGACTACTTTAAATGATAAGTTTCTGATTACAAATAATAACTAAAGTTTTCATATATATGACTATTAATAGCTAATTTACAATATTTTATATCACCACCAACATTTTGGTCACATTTCTTTTGTCATTAATTGATTTTCTCAATGACTAAATTAATGACTAAATTAATGACCAAATTAATGACTGAATTAATGACCAAATTAATGACTAAATTAATGACCAAATTTATGACTGAATATACTACTAAACGATAAAATTGAGACAACCAATTAATTACAAAGCTAAAAATGACTAAAAGTCGCATTATAAGACACTGCAAATTATCTACTATTGGTCACCAACTGAAAAATGGTTGTGAATATGAAAATTTTAGTCATTTTTTTAGTAAATAATTAGCCATTTTGTACTAGTGACTAAAAGGAAAGCACCAATAATGTTGCAAATTGCCTTGGTTAGCCATTGGTTGTGGTGTTAACCACTGTTTTCAATTATTGTGGGAACGAGGCTTCTAGATGGTTGCAAATTTACAAAAATGATCCAGAATTTGGCACCATATACCAAATGTTAATAGATGACAAGAAATTTCTAAACTCCCAACTCCAAGATGCATTACTATGCCACCTGGGACACCTTTCTGTTCCTTCAAGTGAGTGTTCCAAGATGATTTTTGAGGTGCACTATAGTCGGGTAGCAGGACACTTTGGTGTAGAGAAGACAGTGGAAGTACTACACAAATATTTTTATTGGGCAAATATCTTAAAGGATGTCAGAAAATATATCAGATTCATCACTACTTATGGCATTACCAAGACAACCATTAAGAATAAAGGCCTATATACTCCTCTACATGCTCCTTATTGGCCCTGGGATTTTATCTCCATGGAATATCTTTTTTTCTTTTTTTCTACCAACCATGGAAATGAGTGTGTATTTGTGGTCATCGAAATTTTTTCTAAGATGGCCATATTGGTTTCCTGCGAGAAGAGTATAACAATAGAAACCACTACCAAAATATTCTTTGAATGAGTGTGGGTACATTTCGGGATCCCATAGATCATTATATTAGATCAGGATATCAGGTTCTTAAGCAGATTCTAGTTGAGACTGTAGTGATTGTTGGACACCAAGCTCCCTAAGTCGAATACATTCCACCCCCGTACTGATGGCAAGACAAAGGTTTTCAACATGATGATAATGCACATACTACGCATGTACAAATCTAAGTATTCGTGAACATGGGATGAGAGTATTCCCTATGTGAACCATAGTTATAATAGATCTCTCCATTTCTCGACTAGCCACAACCCCTTTCAAGTGGGACTGGGAATTCAACCATTGTCCCATTAATGTTAAATTTCCTTTTGCAACTATAGAGAAGAGTCTACACATGATCAATCTGAAGATAATAAAGCTACCAATTTTAATGAAAACATTCAATACATCTGCCAAAAATTTCATGACATATTGGATAAAGCCAATTCCAAGTACAAACAATGACATGATCAACATCGGGTGCCACATAATTTTCAGGTGGAAGACAATTTTTGGTTGCATCTGCAAAAAAAAATCCTTGTCAAAGCCATCATAATAATTGAACACTATGATATGGGACTTACACCATCACCAAGTTTGTGGGAGACAACACTTTTGAGCTTAGTATCCCCCTATTCCTTGGATTTCACCTAGTATTCAATGTGGATTTTCTTCAGCCATACTTTCCACCATTGTTGGACACATCAGATATTGTTGAGCAACTAACACCAACAAATCTCAACTCAAACTGCATCGAATAGGCCACAACTGATAAGATCATGGACATATAGATCAAGAAAACTCGCTAACAAAGATCCAAATCTATCAGATTATCAAAGCTAGCGAGCTCTTGCACCAAGGAAAGTGGTTCAACGGGGACGAATTTCAACAGAAGTTTCCCCATCTCATGGAGGCACTCAACACAATGGGGACCATTTCTTCCTAGGGGGAGAGGACTGATTCGGGTGGATATTGGTGATAAAATTCCTATTCCAATTAGATCCCCCAACACTGTTTCCTTTTAATTTCCTTAACTCTAGCACAAATATTTTTTGTAGTTTTTCAAGTCCTAAACTTCTAAAGCCATTTTGAGGCACTAAATGGATTTTTTTTTGGGAAAACACGCTAAAGAAGAGAGAAAGAGGAAATGGATTTTCGATAAAAAAAAATTTCCTCATATATATATTTCTAATGAGATATTGTGCGTGCCAAACGAAGATCATATGCCCAAGTTATGACCCCAGGAAGTTGGAATTCCAACTAATCCCAACAGGGCAAACAAACTATTGGCGCTTTATCTCCTAGGGTTAGGGTTTTGGATGTTTAGGATTTTAAATTGTTTCTCAATAATAAAAATTCCTATGAGACTCATTGTAACACAGTTCATAAGGAATGTATTCGTCACATATCTTCTCAGAGAAAACCTACCATCACCCAAGCTAATTGTTTTCCATTCTACATGTAAAAAATTTTCAGTATTTGTTATTAATTAGTTAAATTTTAGCTTTCAATCTAGCCATGTATTTTTGTTTAAATATTTATTTAATTCCATTCCTGTTTAATTTTGGATCAAAAACAACCACTTCTCCCCCTAGATATCATTGCAATATCATAGATTTTGTGCTTGGAACCAGGGTCCCCTGCATTCATCACATCTCCACTAATTTTTAACTTCAACAATAGAAATCTTGACTCTAGGAAAAACATGTTCCGATCCATGCATGTTTGAATACATTCAAATTTCTTTTCCAAATTATTGAATCTTTCATCACTCTCACTCTCGATAAGCTCCAACCTTCTGCTTGTGCTTTTTTCCACACACATTAAAAATTTAAATAAGTTCTCAACTGACTACTTCCAATGATCCAGCTCGATGTTGGGGACTTGAATAATAGGGGCGGCCATGAATTCAATTTGAAAAAAACAACTATAGAACCACTAAACAATACACATAGAAATAGGTAAAGACACACAATTACACCTAAGCCCCTATGCATTTAACAATTCTTAATCACACCATCTAGAACGAAACCCAAGAAGAGGCATTAATTCAAGTTCAAATCAGATTCAAAGATCTGCCACAGGGAGGAATTATACCATTTGAATTAACTCCAAACTAGGAGAATAATGCAGAACATTGAAATATGATGGTTAGGATAATTTCGGTTGGATCAATAACCTCAAGAAAAACATCAACTCCAATTTAACGCTTGTCCTTTGCGCATATACATTTGTCCAGGCTACAATTTCAAAGAGATGGAGAGCAAAAAATGGAGTACTCTTCACCTCCATGCAAAGAAAATATCAAGTTGTTAGAGCCTTATGGAGAGGGAACCAGATGGAATAAAACATTTAAAACAAAACTCTATTAACCAAGGTCTTGCCATTAGACAATGGTTGTTTGGGTTGCACATTAACCAAATGAACTTGATTCATGGAATTGGGAGAAATTACCTTGACTAAAGTTTGTTTTTAAAATACCTTGCCTAAGCTCACACCCACACTTGGAAAGTTTGTCTACCTCATCATTTAGGTGTATAAGAATATGGAAGAGGGACATATCAAATTTCTTGATTTGCAAGGCTATCCTATTCAGAATTGGAGGGCTATGAAAAATTCTTTTTAATGTCACTTTGGAGATCTTCCCAATGACAATCATAGAATCTCCAAGGACCTTTAGTTTCATTATGCCTTTGCTGATGGAAATATCCAAACCTTTCCACAAATCCAAGTATTCAACTTTATTTTTAGCTTTTGTACACAGACCTTAAGTGAAACTAAACACCGATTGTTCCTCGGGGCAAAAACTCACTCCTCCCACTCTTGTTATCCCTAGTTTAAATATCCAAACCTTTCCACAAATCCAAGTATTCAACTTTATTTTTAGTTTTTGTACACAGAACTTAAGCGAAACTGAACATTGATTGTTCCTCGGGGAAAAAACTCACTCCTCCCACTCTTGTTATCCCTAGTTTAAAATATACATACATACATACATACATATATATGTGTGTGTGTGTGTGTGTGTGTGTGTGTGTGTGTGTGTGTGTGTGTGTGTGTGTGTGTGTGCGTATATTTAATTTATGAATTTAAATAATTAATCTTAATGGGATGTGTCCAAATTTATTTTAAATTTAAATTTTAAAAATTTTTAAAAAATTATATTTCATTTTTTCATATCTCTATATTTTAAATTGTATTTATTCTCAAAATTTAATTCATAATCATGTTTTATCTAATAATAATACTACTAAAAGTAATAATAAAAGTTGTTGTATAATGTTATATTTTGTTATTTTATTTTTATTTATTTTAATGATTTTATACAATATTGATGGTGGTTAACGCTCATTCACATTAAATTTGTTTTATTAAACTTTAAGAATGATAAGAACTTACTTGGTTTGCTTTAAAATTGTGCTTTTGTGTTTTTAAAGTAAAAAAAAAGGACTTTCTACATCATCATAAATTTGATGAGTTAAAAGGTTATGAAGGTCTATATTATAACAAATATTTTGAAATTTTGATATAAAATGGGTGTACTAAAGAGATTTTAATAAAACATGTTTTTCATCTTCAACCCTTTTAATGTAATTACAATTTCTTTCAACCCATGACATTTGAGGAATTGTCAAACACCCTTTCATTGTGAAGCCCATGAGGGTTTTTTCTTGTTTTAGAAATGTTGGTTTTCTTTATTACCCTACCCAAAATAGAGAGTTAAATTTGATAGTCTAAATTAAATTTCCTCACCTTCATGTAATATCTTAATTATATTTATACTATAATTCTTCACTGCACCACAATTTTGTCTCAAGTGAAATTTTCCTTTATTCCATGATGATTTAACCAATACTTGGTATCTTTATGCTAGCTCCAATTGAGTCACTGGTAATTTCAGCTAGAATTTGAAGCAATCTTAGGAAGTCTTTTTTCTTCCATGTTTTTTATCTATTCTTGTACATTATGTATTTATTCATAGTCATGCTCTCAATGGGGAAACATTGAATTGTATGAGGAGGATAAGACATGATGTATTTACTTTAATTGTGATATTATAAGTTGTAAAGTGCTTTTGGATTTTCTCTATATTTCTCCATAGCTATTTAGAAACATTGCAAGCCCAATCTCTTCAATCATCTAAATAATAGGGGTGATAAAAGTCTCAATGTTGTAGAGTTTGTTCTTATCCCATAGACATAGGTTCATTAATTTACAACGTTTTCAAGTTCATAATAAGTTTTCCACCCTGCACTTATCATTTTACCAATGCCATAGTTCCAATTAAGTTTTTTTTTACCAAAATTGGTTCATCGCTTCCTTTAAGTTAAAATTTTCATAAAATAAATTAACATAAGTGATTCCTTTTATTAATTAACATAACCTTTTATTTTTTAATATTAACAATCATAACCATACTAGAGAAGAAATACTTGATAATTTTTAGTTGCTTCTTGAGATCATAGGGACTCCTCACTATAGTAACCATATCATCAAAATAAAGAAGAAGGATTATGGATTTACTAGCTAGGGTTGGGCTAGCGCAATCTATTTCCTAAAATTAACCCTTTAGCTTGTCAATGTATATGCCAAAAACATTAGGGATTAGTGGGTAACCTTGTTTAACTCGAAAATTACAATTTATCTCTTTTCACCCCCCCTTAATGTTCCTAAACTTGGAAATAACATTTTCATACAATCTTGTTGCAATAGTTGTCAACTCAAAACTAAATTTTAACTCTTCTAAAAGAAAATTTTAGCTCTTCTAGTATATTCCAAATATTAGTCCTAGACATTGGGGCAAAAGCTTTATAAAAAAAACAACAAAAAGAGATTTATTTTATTATTGTGATTCTCCTCTACAATGATCCTAAACATAACAAGGTGGTCCATGGACCATAGTTGAACATAACTGCTAAATATGGCTTGGATTTTAACTCATTTTCCATGGCTTTGTAGAAAAACCCTAATTTTTGTTTTCCAAAATTCTTCCTTATAACTTTCATAAAAGGGACCTGTTTATAATCACCCTATAACTAGAGGGTTTGATTTTATACCCACGTTTTAAAATAGTTTCACTGAGTCTTTGAGCCTAAGTTTTATGGAAGTCATTCTTGACTACTAAATGAAAAAATTTTAGATGTGAGGGGTGAGGATATGCCTTTCTAATTTTAAAATTTATACTTAGTACCTTCAATGACATTATCTTTCCCTTTTGCAAGTTACTTAACCCCAAACCATATGTATTCTATAGAAAAAAAATCTTTCTCCGTAGAAAGCATTTGAGTGTTATCAATAATATCAAAGGATTCATAAATATTTATAAGATATGAATTCCACTCCCTCAAGGGAATCATATTTTCTTGTTTAGTTTTACAAGTCATAATTTACATCCAAAATTTCTTAGGATCGAACTTAGATAAGTACAAAATATTCTCTTGTTTTCTATTAGTATGGTTCCCTTTTTCCTTTTAATTATGGCCTTCTGCCTATTTATCTTGTATAATTTTAAGGATTCATTAGAAACATTCTTAATGCCTTATTTAGAAATTTCACTCTTTATCAAACCAAGATTCAGTCATTCTATTTTCCTTTTTAAACAACATCTCAAGAGAGATATGTTAACGAAAGTATAGGGGATTTTCATAAAACTTATGATAGAGGCCTTCAACAATGTCCTTATTTTTTAGGATATTTAATTTATTATTTAACTCCATTTAAAAAAAAAACTATTTTATCTTTATCGAAGATCAAGTGCTTTTGACTATCATAATTATTTTTATTGGGGATTGTGTGCATGACAATGTTTAAATATGGGGTTAAAGGTTCATGATGAAAGGAATGCCCATGTTTATTTAAAATGTCAAAATTTACTATTTGGTTGTATACGGGGATACTAAATATCATAAAATCTAAGACACTACTGCCAAGCCCATGAATATAAGTTATTTGGTTGGATTTTGTCCACTTCATTTTATTGTTCCAAATTATTAGACCTTGAGAAATGTAGACCTTGATTATCTAAGTACCAAACAAATTCACAATATTTTTTTCACAATTTCTTTTGCATCTACTAGCTAAAATAAGGTCCTTATCTAGCCATAGAGAATTAGGTTAGAATCATTGGTCAAAATAATAAATTAATTCATTGTTCTAGCAATAAATTATCCTAACAAGAAGGTACCACCTTCATTTATTAGATTATAAATATCATTTTCTAATACATTGTAAGAACAATTTTTATTTAGAATTTTTTCCTTGTAAAAATAAATTCAATAAGCATGGATAACATAATACCATATAAATCATTTTAGCATAATATATAAAAATCTCCATCCACATGCACTAATTGAAAGGATGTTTCTTGTGAAGCCTAATGTTTGGAAAAATGTCTTTTATATGTAACAAATTACGCCTCCAATCCCCTTGTAGTTGAATCCCTTATTCTATTAGGGACCTTAAATTCTCTATGCTTACAAGTTTAAACAAGCCATATAATATCAATTTCACTTTAGATCCAACATAACATAGGATTTTTCTCCATGGAAATCCACAAAGATTCTAAGAGAGAATCTTAAGTGCCCCAAATTCTTATGTATTATTATCTTTTTGGTTTTTATCCATAATAATAGATTTAATACTTCTATTTATTGTTCATTTCCCTTCATTTCTTTTAAAACTTTTGAACTTAGTATTATAGAATGAGGTTTTCATTTATAAGTATATTTTACCATTTTAAACTCAAATTTCTAATGAATATACAATATTTATGGTCATTAATACTTACTATAACATGAATTAACTTATCTTTATGATCAATTGTTTTTTCCAACCTCCTTGCTTCTATGAAATAAGTCATTTATATTTGTTATTTATTTTTTTGTTTCTCCTTAACTACTGATATTTGTTGTCTTTCTTGGCTTTCAAACCAAAACTTATAAATTTCAAGGTTGTTTTGTTGGGCTTTATGGCCTAACTCTATTAGGAAACCAAGGAAATTAAATTTATTGTTTAAAATGTATTAAAACATAATAAAAAATTATTGAATTAATTTATGATAATTAAATTTAAACAAACATTCCATCAAGAAAGAAAAATGAACTATACAAACATCCCAAAATTAAAATTATTAGGCAGAATCATGTGCAAATAAATAAAATTTGGTTTTTATTTAAATGGTTTATTAGTCTTAATTCGATTTATAATGATTTTGTTTGGTTAAAAAATTTTCTTTCTAAAAGTTAACGAAATATGTTAATGGCTAAAGACCGAGAGACATTTGGTAGGAGTGGAAGACTACCCCTTATGATTAGTATTATGGATGATGTGGTTTTCCTGGAATAACAATTATTGATGGTTGTAACCATTATTTATCATAACTAAGTTATGATAGGTTTTCACTTTACTTAAAAGGTAAAATTTCATTATTTCTACTCATATGCTTTGTAATAAAAAAAAATTTAATGACTTTTATTTTCTCAAATATTTACTTGAAATGAGATTGGGTCTATGTGTTTTATGAGTTTCCTTTAAATTCTAGTATATACAATAATGTGGGTGGATACGTTGGATTTTTTTTTTTAATATAATTTATTAAACTTATTTTTTTTAAACAAATAAATATCTTTGTATTAAAAAACTTGGATTACATGGCCAGAACTATTTACATCGTAATGTTCAAAACTAGTTTCTGTAAATTTTGTTGCTTCTACATTCCAATATAGCTAGAGAAAATATTTCTTGCTTATACAAGCCCTATGGACTATTATTTTGCATTGATATTTCCCTTAAACCATAAAAAATGCCCCAACAATAAAATGTAATTGTAATACATGAGAAAACATATTTAAATATGATGGAAAGGACTAACTTCCTCACCGGAGATTCCTTTTCCTTTGCTTGTCCTTGGGCCTTTTCCACCTTCGTCGGGGATGTCAAGTTGTTCCTTGGGGCTGTCACTTGGAATGCTAGCTAAGAATTCTTGAACCTCAACAAATAGATCGTCACTAATGTGATGTTTTCAGAGACATCAGAGAAAATTATGGTAGTATGTTGGCATCAATTCAGTAGAATTTTTTTTTCAGTGAGGGGACTGTTAGAAGGTTGGGTCAGCTCTTTATTAATTTGAGTAAGAAAATGATTGAATTGCAAAAGGAAAAAAAAAACGCGGCTGGTAGTCCCATAGACTATTTTTAGTCTTGCAAACATTAAAAATATCATATCTAATCATCACTATGCTACAAGGAAACAAGTCATACTCCATCTTGATTGTTTTCCTATCCACCCACACTTCTAGACTTTCCAACAAAGCTTGTTTCAGTGCTGCATTGGTATCCTTATCATCCTCCAAGAGCTCCATGAGTTGCTTCAAGAGGCCCAGACGACCTATGAGGATTTCGAATAGAAATTCCATTATTTTTTTCCACCGCTCCACCTCATATTTCAAGGTCTAATTTCTTGGCAACGATGCCATCTCCAAATTCTCCAATATCAAAATGATTAAAAAAATTACACCCAGAGAATGTGTGAATAGTGTCACAAAATAATGACAATATCAAATTAAATAGCTCGCTAAAGCCTATATTCTCTCGAGTGCCTTCCTCTACCTCCATTAACTCTTGTTTATCACTGAACTTGATGCCAGATTCTAACTCATCTTTCCCAATACATGAAATTAAATTTCCATGTAGATGATTTGTTGTGACTCAAAGGGAGGGATTCATATTGATGTGCGCCATTAAAGCCAAGATATGAATTGTCATTGGTTTGAAGGTAAATTCTGATATCCTGACTATCAACCTGTTCTCGATGCACTTAGATGATGGGGCTAATATGATGAATGCGAAACCATCGAAGGATAAAGTGGAAATTATTTTCCCAAATAGACAACCATGAAGAGACATAAAGAGAAGAAAGGAAACGAGAATCCACAAAACTCTCCAAAACCTGGGCTAAAGTTATTAGAAATTCTACTAAGAGGGAAGGAGAAACACACATTCAGGTTGACAACATGCAAGATAGAGAAAGCAAGGAAATACAAGATAGGGCAACAAACATAATTATTAAAGGGGTGAAATATTATGGGAAAAATGAATGTACTCTTGACCTTGCAAGAGACTTCTTGAAACACAAGATGAAATCGCAAGGAAAAATATGCCAAGTATGGAGAGTGGGTAAGTTTAACGGTGAGAGAGACAAACCCATGAAATTCATCATGCCTAGCTTGCCTGATAAAGATATCATTATAAGAAAGAAGCATCTTTTGAGGGGTTTTCAATTTTTTCTAGAATAAGATTTAACTCTAAGGCAACAATAGGAAAGGAGGGATGAAATGAAAAAATTTAGGGCAGCAAGATATGAGGGAAAGAGAGGATGGATTTAAAAAGGTAAAGTTGCGATACTGAAATTTGGACCTCCTTCCAAAAAAAGGTAGAAAAATGATAACAAAGAAGAGGCAGCAAATTCATCAGCAAGAAATGAGGAAACAAGATCAGTATGGGCAAGCATGGACAAAGACTCAATTGTGAGTATTGCATGTAAAAAAAAATAAAAATCAAGTCATACCGAGGTTTTTTTAATATTTGTTTGTTGTAACTGCAGGGGTTACCCATGGATATGAGGACCTGGGTTAGGGCCTATTTCGGAAGGTAGAGACATAATTTTCCTCATAGAAACACATGAGCATGACGGTTGCAAGACACCTTTATTTGAAGGGTACAGTAATATAGCAGTGTGGAATAAGGCAGCAAGGAATGGAAAAGGGTAGGGGGGTATCAGGGCATTAGTGAGAGAAAAAGAAGGTTGTTTCATTCAGCTAGAAAAAGAGGACCCAAATAAGCATTTTGTCTGGCTTAAAATATCGTAAAATGGAAATCACATCAGAATTGCAGATGCTATTTTGCGCCGCATGTTTCAAAAATCTACAAAAGTAGAGGGCTTGACCACAAATATCCCTTTGCAGCCCTAAAAGCAGATATTGCAATATATTCTCAGCTAGGTGAAGTCCTTATAGTGGGGGATTTAAATGCTAGAACTTCATGTGAACAAGCTAGCATTCTTTGTTGTAAAGAATATTGTGACCCTATTTGGCTTACAAAAGAGAGTAATCATCAATGGGAAATAATTTCAGAGGATAAAGTTTTCAACCTCTTTGGAGAACAATTGCTTACACTATGTGGGGCTTTCGATTTAGTCATTTGTAATGGTTTGACTAGATGGGAAAAGTCTGGTAATTTCATTTGCAATACTTACAATGGAGCAAGTGTAGTAGATTATGTAATTCTCTCACATAGTTTTTGTGAGAAAATGGAGGAAGTGTTGATTGGAGTTCAAATTTGGGACTTAAAATCATATCACAAGCCAATTTATTTAAGTTTCTCTTGGACCAGAAAGAAGAAATCAGGGTCAGAAACTCAGTGTGTTCAACAAAATCCCCCAAATGGTATAATTATTTTGACTCTAGAGAATTGTAATACCTTCAAAATAACACTAGAGAGGCTCTTCAAGAAGGAGGAAATCTCATTTCATGTCCTTCATAGTCACGAATTAACACATTTAATTCAAAGCGCACTTGTTGAGTTCAAAAGAGAAAAAAAATGAAGAAGTTTGAAACAAATTGTTTTTCGGCTAATGCTTAGTTTGACAAGGAATGAAAAAAGGCAAGGAGAATGTGGAAGGAACCATACAAGGATAACATAAAGCTCAAATCTTACAAGAAGATATTAAAAAAGAAAAAGGTTGATTTCATTATTTCGAGGAGAGAAGAAATAATATTCCTTGAGAAAAATAACCCCAAATTATTCTGGAATGAGCTCCAACTGAAAAAGGTACAAACTGAAAACAACATTACAAATTCTAAATGGTTCGACTATGCAAGACAACTTTATGAGCAGGATCCCAATATTGACCCTCCTCCCTTGGTAAACACATAAAAAAAACTCTTCACAGTGCAAGAGTTAGAGATGGGTATAAAGAAGTTTGATGCTGGAAAATCAAAAGACTTAGCTGAACTCCAAGTAGAGTAGAGTATCTAAAGTGGGGCCTAAAAATTCTTTCACCTCACATAAAAAAAAAATCAAGAACATCATACAGTAAGGGTTCCCCACAGATTGGAATAGTATAGAAATACCTCTTTTCAAGAGTGGCAACGTTAATAATCCCTACAATTATAGAACCATAATGATAAACCTCTTGTTTGCAAACCTATTTGGAAGCATGTTAGAAAATAAAATCAGCAAGTGGGTAGAAGAAAGAGATAAACATGCTAAAGGGAAAGTAGGTTTTAGACCTAAAAATTCCATAGTTGATCATTGTATAACTTTAAGGCACATCATTGAAAAGTTTTGGGAAAAAAAGGAATAAGTTTTTTGTTGCTTTTTTTAATTTTAGAAAAGCCTTTGACATGGTTCCTAGGGATAATATTTGGTGTAGAATGGAGGAACTCAGGGTTCCCAGACACTTGAGAGCAACTATACATAGGTTGTATGAAGAGGTGAAAGTTAAAATTAGAACTTTAGCAGGAATTTTTGATAGTTTTGGAAGCGATATCGTGGTCAAGAAAGGTTTCCCATTATATCGTACCCTTTTTTGTTTATATATTGACAATCTTGAAGGCTAAATTCACAAGGGGGTGACGGTATCCATTTGGGAAATTTTGTTATAAGGCTTATTTTGTACACAGATCACCTTATACTGATTGCTAAATCGGCTCTTGGTTTGCAAGAGCACTTATGTTCCCTTGAGAATTTTTGTAGAAGGGTGGGGATGCAAGTCAATATTAGCAAAACAAAATTAGTGGTTTTATCTAACAAAAGAAACCATAACCTGCATAAGCTCTACTTTGAAGGCAACATTCGGGAAGAAGTTGCAGACTACAAATACCTCAGAATTGACTTCAACATAAATTTAAGTTGGGATGGTTGTAGAAATAAAATAAATTTGGGGCGTTGGAAATCATTTCATGCTCTTCAAAACAGGTGTAGAGAGGCAGACCCATGGGACTGGAAAACCACTCTAACTCTTTTTGGGCTTCTAGTGATTCTAGTGATTCTCTATAGTTGTGAACTGTGGGCCATCAGCATAACCGAAATGCAGTGGAAACAAATTGATAAAATTTAGAAGTTTCTAATTACAAATAAATTCAAAATTAAAAGTGCAGTTCCTTATGCTATCTTGTTAAGTGAAACAGAGGCTCCTCTTATTGAAGAAATTGCTATGGTGCGAGTCATAAGGCATTTGAAAATAATTGAGTGAATGGGAGAGGGTAGATGGCCTAAGGTTGTGTTTAATGACAGATTGTGAAAAGAAAGAAGACGTGGATGCAAAAAAATAACAAATGGTTTAGTAAATGGGGTATTTTCTTGACCATCTGTCCTACAAATAATAAAGAGATAAAAAAATTTGTTATGGATAAGTTCCACAAATTTACTTGGGAGAAAGAGCTAGGGAGAAAGAAGAAGTACTACATTGAAGATTTTAACCCCACTCATACTCATCAGCAAAATGCGTACATAGGGGGAAATATTTCTTGGAGATCTAAAATTCTTATTACTCAATTAAGGACTAATTCTCATCAACTCCATTGTGAAACAAGGTGCTGGAAAATGCCAAAATATATGTGGGAGGAAAGAGAATGTATTTTTTTCTCTTTCGGAAAAGTGGAAACAGAAAAACATTTCATTTTAGAATGTGAGGCCTTCAAATACAGTAGGGAAAATTATTCAGGTATTCTGACAACTAGCTCTTGGGATAATCTATTCAACAAAGAGTTTTTTGAGAAGCTAGGAGTGATTATTGTAAAAATCCACAAGAAAATGGTTGAATACAAGAACCAGATGGAGAAGAAAGTCCCATAGGCTATTTTTAGCTGGTGGATGTTAAAAATACTTTCTTTCTTTCTTTCTTTCTTTCTCCTTGATATATCACGTATCGAGGAGAAATCTCCGAGTAAGTGCATTTGGTCTTGCACATAAAAAGTTATTTTCCACTACAAAATCCTTTATTAGCCCATCAATACAAGCTCAAAACACTATGATTGAATTCATTTAGTTATAGAATTTAAAATAACTAAGTTTTTGATAAAATTAAAAATATTAATATTTTTTTAATTAAGTAAATAATACTATATAGTTTTTGAATTAATATCAAGTGTCTTAACAATATATTCAATCTTCAATCCCCACAAATATAATTAAATATTTAACATTAATAATATATAAATAAAATGATTTATTTTAACTTTTTATTTACATATATATATATCAAAATTAAAACTAAAATAAATATAATTAAATTGCGTTTCCAATGTTTGAAATATTGTTTTGATATACATTATATGCAACATATATGGTAGCATTAAAACATATCATCTGGTTTTGATTTAACTCCTTTTTATAATTGAATAAACAATATATTTTTATTCGGATTCGACAAGAAAAGCATATTATAAATGAAAATATCATATTCAAAGTTGTTGCATACTATTATATTTCATTTTTATTAATTTTAATGATTTCATATAACGTAATAAATATCGTGAGTAGTATTCACTTGAATTAAATTTGATTCAATGGATATTAAGAATGGTGAGATATTATTTGATTTTTAAATTATGTGTTTTAAAAGTTAAAGATTTTTTTTTTATAAATTAATATAGTTTTGAGAAGTTAAAAGATTAGGGAAGTTAGTACTTTAGCAAATATTTGAAATTGTAATAGATTTATATAAGAAATTTTATAAAACCATGCTTTTCATTCTCAACATTATTAATTTCACAAAAATCATAGTTTCTTTTCATCTCTAATATCTTAGGAGTTGTTCAACATTTTCACTACTAAGGTTTTGTTTTAGAAATGTTGATTTTTTCTATTATCTTAATTTAAATATATAGATAATTTTGATAATCTAAATTAAGTTTGATCACCTCATTATAACATCTTAATTTTCTTTTGTCTAGTAATTCCTTATTATGTTTCTGTTTCTCCTTAAATTTAAATGAATAATATTTGTGATATTGTCATTATTCTATAAAATAATCTCTTCATTTATTTAAGTATTAAGGGGTGTTCGTAATGCATTATATTAGATATCATTTTTTTGGTATTCAACTGCATTAAGTAAGCCATTCATCAATGACCATTTCCATAACCTCTTCCTTTATCCTAGAGTGATTCAACAAATACTTGGTATCTTTATGCCAACCTTGCTTGAGTTGCAAGTAGTTTTTGTTAGAGTTTAATGAAATATTATAAAGGTTCTTGTCTTCCAAGTTCTTTACTTGTTCTTGTACATTAGGTATTTAGTCATAACCATGTTGTAAAGTGAGAAAGACTCAATTCTATTAGAAGGATATGATAGTGTGTATTTCCTTCAATCTTGAGATTATAATTTATGAAATGTTTTTGGATTTTCTTTATCTTTCTCCATTATTCTTTGATACATTGTAGCTCCAAACCTTACATCCATATAAGATAACAGGGGTGACAAGAGTATCAAAGATGAGTTTCTTCTTGTCCCATATCCAAAATCCACCCTATCCAACTCATAGTAAGCTTGCACCATCCATTTATCATTTTATCAATGCCACAATTCTGATTAAGCATGTTATTAAAATCAATTCCCGGAAACTTTAACAAAGTCACTTCCTTTAACTTGTTATTATCATACAATAAATTAACATAAGTGATCCTCTTGGGTTTAATTATCATATCCTTTGCTTTGTTAATGTTTACAACCATTTTCATGCTAAACAATTTATTTTTTAGAATATTTAGTTGCTTCTTGAGAACATAGGAACTCCTCACCCATAGGAACAATATCGTCCATGTAAAGAAGAAGGATGATGATGATACTATCTAAGGTTGGTCTAGCACAACTTATTTATTCAAAAGAACCCTTGAGGTTGTCATTGCATATGCCAAAAACATTAGGGGATAGGGGGAAACCTCCCTTAACTCCTATATTACAATTAATTTCTTTTACCTCGCCCTTACTGTTCCTAAAATTAGAAATAAATTTCTCACACAGTCTTATCATAATAGCTCTCAAATCAAAATGAAAATTTAGCTATTCTAATATATTCCAAAGATTAGTCTTGGGCACTATATAAAAACCATTTTTAAAGTAAAAAAACAACACATATGATTTATTGTATTAATTTGATACACCACTACAATGATCCTAAGCATAACAAGGTGGTCCATGAGCCATAATTGAATGATGGCTCTTAAATTTGGCTTGGATTTGAACTCATTTTCCATGTGTCTTTCTAGTAATATTATGATATTCTTTCTAAAATATTTCCATATAACTTGGTTAAAAGGGGCATAATCATAATGGCCCTATAACTAGAGGGATTGTTTTTATCCCTACATTTACAAATAGTTTCAATGAGGATTTAAGCCCAAGGTTTAGGAAAGTTATGCTTTAGTACTAAATGAAGAACTTGTGGATATGAAAGGTTAGAATAAGCCTTTAAAATCTTAAGACTTTTACTTGCTATCCTTAAATGTGTGATATTCCCCTTAGCAATGTTGCTAAGGGGAAATATCAATTTCACCAATTTTGTCATGTTTGCAACTTGCACTTATGAAAAGTGGGTTGTGGGACCCCACTTGAGTTTTTGGAGCTAGGAAAGGGCCCATCTTAGGAGAAGGGAAGAAAATCGAGTAGCTAGTGGGTGGTGGGGACCATTCCAAGGAGGAAAATCCCCCCCCCCCCTTGGAAATACACATTCCTTGGAGGGAAAGGGTGAGAAATTCGATGGATGGGCCCCACATGTGAAATTGGGAGCCATAATGAAAAAATTGTAGGAGGAACGTATTTTTGGCATCTTTGATCATTTAGGATTTCACCTTCACTAGCATGCTTGAACTAGAAGCCAATTCTGCATGTGTTGTTGCGCACAAGATATTTTTAGACAAGAATCTCACCTGTGCTTCAGTGGACCTCGAGTTCCAACCAACTTTAGATCGATGCAGGGGAATTTTAGTGAGTGTTTAGAGCAACTTCAACAAAGACAACATGGTTCTATATAGTCCCTTTCTTTGCCACACGTGGGACTCAAGCGAGAGGAGGAATTTGGGGTTGAGTTTGTGGGAGAAACCCGGAAGGGAGTCTTACTGATTTTTTTAGCCATTTAGGGAGTAGTTGGAAACCTTATTTACAGGTGGTACGAAATACCCAACAACTGGAGGAGTTAGGGGAAACTGGGTCGAAATTCTGAGGTCAACATTTGGCCAATTCCTTCATGGGTTTTTGTGGGTTATTGTAGGGGAGCTCGGGGTTAATTTCATGATTTTATTTTAGCACCAAAGGAGGCCCTAGCAACCATTATTTGCGGCAAGCAGTGCAATTTTCACTGGGACAATGGAGATTTTTTTGGGGATAGCCACATTTCATGTTAGAGCAACTGATTTCATCACCTGGGCATTGTTAGTTTGCCTTGGGAAAGCCCAGGTGCATTTTTTTTGATATTATCTTTGTACCCAGCATTTATATCAATAAAATGGCTCAGCTCAACGTAGTTTATGGAAATTTTTGGGTGTTTAATATGTTTTTATTTTTGTGTGTGTTTCTGCTATGTTTTCTTTGTTTATCATTGTAAATTTCCACTAAGAATATTACAGCCACATTTCATGTTAGAGCATCTCATTTCATCATCTGGGCATTGTTAGCTTGCCTTGGGCACCCAGGTGCATACTTTATGATCTTATATTTGTACCCAACATTTATATCAATAAAATGGCTCAGCTTAGGCCAGATTATGGAAATTTCTGGTCGTTTAATGTGTTGTGACTTTTGTCTGTGTTTCTACTATGTTTTCTTTGTTTATCATTTTAAATTTCCACTAGGAGTATTACACAATGTCCTTAGTTTTCATTTTTGCAAGCCACTTAACCCCAAACCCTATGTCTTCTATAAAAAACTTCTTGATCTTTATAAAGGACTTGAATTTTATCCATGACATCAAATAATTCATACATAGTTATAAGGTATGAATTTCAATCCCTTAAGGGAATCATATTGTCTTGTTTAGTTTTGCAATTTAGAATTTACCTCCAAAATTTCTTGGGATCTATTTTAAATAGGTGTAAAAGCTTCTCTTTCTTTCTATTTATATAACACCTTTTATTTTATTTTCTTATTAATTAGGAATTTCTACCCATTTATCTTATCATGTTTTAAGGAAACATTAGAAATATCCCTAATGAATTGTTTATCAATATTACACTCTTTACCATGCCAAGATTTATTCATTCTAATTTTATTTTTACACAAAACCTCAAGAGAGAACTACTATTAAAAGTAGAGAGCATTGTCATAAATTTATGATAGAGGCCCTTCAATAACCCTTATTTCTTAAGAGATTTAATTCATTATTTAATTCCATTAAAAAATCAATTTTAACTTTATCGAAGATCAAGTTCTTTTGACTATCAAAATTCTCTTCAGTGGGGTCTTTATGCATGAAAACGTTTAAATATAGGGTCAAAGGTCCATGATAAGAGGCATACTTATGATCATTTAAGGTGTTGAAATTTACTACATTTTTTTTGTATACCAGGATATTGAGTATCACATAATCTATAACAATATTTCCAACCTATGAATACAATTTACTTGGTTGGATTTTAGCCACTTCATTAGACCATACCAAATTGTTAGATCTTGAGAATTATGGAGTTTGATTAGCTAGGTACCAAAAAAATTCTCAATCAAGCCTTCATAGTTCTTTTGCATCCACTAAGTAAAATAAGTTTTTCGTCTAGCCATAGAGGAATAGGGTTGGAATCATTCCTTAAACTAGTAACTTACTTAAGTTTGCTAGTATTAAAGTATCCTAGCAATAAAATAATGCCTTCATTTCTTAGATTGTAAATATCTTGTTCTAAGTAATTGTAAGTACAATGTTTATCTAGATTGTTTTTCTTATAAAACATAAAATTAATAGGAAACAATAATATATTTCTCTATAAATATTCGTGGCATAATATATGGAAATCTCCATCCAGATGCACTAAATGAAAGGGTATTCCTTGTGAAGCCTAATGTTAGGAAACATGTTCATTTTTGTGTAAAAATCTATGGCTCTAATCCCTCCGCAATAGGATTTCTTGTTCTATACCAAGCATAAGATATATCCTTATGTTAGAGACATTAGATTCTCCATGATCCCAAGTTTCAACAAGCCATCCAATATCAATTTAAATTTAGATCCAACTTAACATAAGCCTTTTGCTCCATGGAAATCTACAACAATTCAAAAATATGATCTTAAGTGTCTCAAATTTCTATGGAATTAACTTTTTGGTTTCCATCCGAAATGATAGTTTTTCTATTGCTATGTTATTTTATTTTTTTCCTTCATTTTTTTTTTATCCTTTTGAACTTGGTATTCTAGAATAAGGTCTTCATTTATAAATATTCCTAGCCCTTTTAAATTTACATATTTAATGACTATACCATAATTATGGTCATTAATGTTTTCTATAGCATGACTTAACTTATGCTCAATTATTTTATCCCTCCTCTTTGCTTCTATGACATAAATTGTTTATATTTGTTACTTATTTTGTAGTACCTTCTTCACTACTGCTAGTGTGCTTTCATCTTTCTTCACTTTTAAACCAAAAATTATAGTATCTAAAGGAATTTTGTTAGGCTCGTGGTCTAATTATGTTAACTTATTCATTCCCCCTTTGATATGTTCGATATGTAATTTAGTTTCCAAATTATTTAGGTCTAAATTGTTATTAGATTTTTTCCTCATATTAAGATTTTCTAAATTGTTAAACTCTTTTTCTTGGGTTGATGGTTCCTTATCTTGGCTTTGTTTTCCAATTTCTTGTAATCTAATATGATTTTATAGAAATTACTCTCAAATTCTAATGTCTATCTATTTATGAGTGTTAAGTTCAAATGATCAAACTTATTATTAAGCATTATCTCTAGTTCTATTTGGAGTTTAATGCCTCCCTCTCCCTTCTATAGATTTATTTAATAATTCTGTATTTTTTAAAGACTACGTATATTTATATAATTATTTTATATTTTGAAAGGACCATGTAAAGGTACTTTGCTAGGTTTTTTCTTAGATACAATAAATTATTCATAAAAAAAAAAAAAAAAATAGAGAAAAACTTAGAAACGAGAATAAGAAAAAAACTTATAAACCTAATTAGATAAAATGTGTATATTATAATTGTATAAATAAATTTCTTCTTTAAAAACCTCATTAAAAATAGTCCATGTAAATTATACACTTATTAAATCAATCAAATGCATATTTTATAATTATATAATTGATTAGATCAATCAAATACATATTTTATAATTGTATAAATAATTTCATCCTTAAAATACTTCATTAAAAATGGTCCACGTAAGTTTAGAATGGTCAATCAAGAAGAGTGTAAGTCAAACTTGTACATTAAAGAGGTGAGAGGTGAGGATGTATCCCCATCAAGAAAAGTGTAACTAAAATTGTACATTTAAGTATAGTAAAAATGTATGTGGTCCAAAAAAACAATTATTATAAAAAAATTTAAATATAAATTTATTTTAAAAATAGTAATAATTAATTAATTTCTCTAGGATTTCCATTGTAATGTCATGTTTAACATCTTGAATATGTCAAATTACAGAAGAAATAATAATAATAATAATAAAAATTACAGAAGAAATAATAATAATAATATGAACAAATAAAAGATTAATGTAATGTAACGTTAAAAACAAAATAAAAAATAAAAATAAGTAATTGAAAATAAATTATACAAACAAAATAAAAATTTCTCATAATATTCATGTGGAATGTAGTTTATTTAGAGAAAGAAATTAAACCAATCTATATAGGAATCAAATTTCTCACATGCAAACTTTTTTTAGAGTGAAAAGAGATTTTATCCCTGGCACTTGGTAGATCAAAAGTTAAGATGGATCTAGGTTTCTTAATAACCACTTAAAATATTATGAAATATTTTACAACAAAATTCATTTTTAAAATTTAAACTCTGATTTAAATTAATTAATTGAGTTGATAGGCTCTCTCCAACTCAATATGGAAGATATGTTGTAAGGTGATGTTATGTTATGCCATGTTATGTAAACATTTTGACTTAGTAAAATTAGATAAAAATAAAAATAAACGTAAAATACAATTGAAAAAAATAAGTAAAATATAAATATAAAATTAATAGTTATAATTATTAATTAAAACATTTTGACTAGATCAAATTACATAAAAATAAAATAAAATAAATAATTATAATGATAAATTATTAATAATTAAACCAACCTAGATCCATCTTAACTTAAGGCACCTAGAGGGATCAAATATTTTGAGGTGCAAACTTCTTTTAAAGTGAAAAGAGATTTGATCTCTCTAGGCGCTTGGTAGATTCCTAGTTAAGATTGATCTAGACTGGTTAACTAACATTTGATTTCACCAATTTTGTAAGAAACAATCTTCATCTACATATTATAAATGGAACCAAAATTTATGAAGATTTAAAAAGAGCAGTCTAACCAGACCATAATTTTGCACGGAAAATAGGTGGAAATTCAGGCATGATTTTGGTAAAAATCCCCAGAAATTTTGGGAAATCTAAGTTATTGTTGTCAAGATTTAGTATTTTGAGTGCACTAGAGTTTTTGATGGTGTTGAATCCATTTACACCATAAAAAAATGTTTCAAACTCTCTTTACCATCAAAAAATGATTCAAACACTCCTACGGTCAGATTTTATGAAAAGAAAATTTATTGTTGAATCCATTTCCACCATAAAAAAACTATTCAAACACTCCTATAGTCAGATTTTATGAAAAGAAAAATTACCGAATTCTAGAGAAAAATTATTTTCTGAGAAAAATTGTGGCCTCCAGACAATGCCCATTTAAAAGTCCCATCAAAATGTGTTTAACTATAAACTCAAAATAATAGTATTTTTCACCATGATTATCCAACCAAACCAAAATTCAAGTCCTGCTCTTCCCTTTTTGTGATGGACACAATGAAGTAAAAGAAATCAAAAACATATAAAATAAAATTACTCACATCTAACGTTCATACTACATCTTGCAAAATTTCATTTGTTTTTGACATTCAGAGTACATCTTATTGTTGGTGACCATTACTCTGAGACAATGTCTATATATTTGTGTTGATATGCCTTTCTTTTGAATCGGTTAACCAAGAAATTTCAGTTACCACTTTTACTAACTTCTGACACATGTACAATAGCTTCAGCTCTATTCTAGTGACATCTCCAATTACACCTATGATTTCAACTAACTCCATTTTATGAGAGCGAGATCCATGGTGACGAGTTGGCCTGGTATTTTTCAATATTTTTATATACAACACACTTTAGTATATACACATCGAACCAGTAGAAAAAACTTTATACCAAAACTAGGCTCCTGATCAAGACTGACATGATTGATCCAATATATTTTGCTTATATATGCATAAACAGTTACATGTAACAGAGCACTTGAAAATCATGAAAACCTAAGCACATAAAACGAAGACCAAAGAGAACATAAGATGCATGAGATCAACACCAAAAGATGATTACGGAGTTCGTCTAATTCAGACTACATCTCTCGGTATTGCTCAATAGTTGGGAGACCTTCATTCATTAAGTGGGAAAAAGAAGAAGAAGTAAAAGTAAAATCACATAAAGCACCCTTATACCTCCAATCTAGAAAATGGCCGAAAAAATGGAGAGCTTTGATGCAAAAACAGAAATCACCATTGAGTTCTTGTTGTCGATGCGTGTAAAATCGACATAAAATTTGTCCCAAATTAACACTGGCAAGTTTTGCACCCCAGGGAATCTTTCTAATGCCCCTGAATATTCGCTGGGCATGGTTCCGCCCCTCTGGTTTACTCGTGGTTATGCTCCGGCTTCGCTGCTCTGCCTGACCAAAATTTGGAAATGAGTTATTTTATACACTTCTAGGTAGAGTTAACAAGTTACCTCCACTGGAGAAATGGTTAAAATTAAGATTGGTTGAGGAGAGGTCGGGGGATCAAATCTTGCCCCTCCCATTTTAGTTATATGGCATAATGTATATGGTGCAGGTGCGTCCGCTCCACGTGGCTTGACCCAATTGCACCCCGTTCGTTGGTATATCGTGGTGTACTGTATGGTGTGGTGGGTGGGTCATCTCCATGCAGCTTGACCCAACCCTCGTTATTTTTTAACGTTCTTATGGTAGCAGTCATTGGGGTGACGGGGTTGACAACCCACCCCCCAACAAACTGATATGCATGATATAATATGGTTGTGGGGTGGTAGGTTTGGTGGCGTGCCACCCATTTTTTTTATATTTATATTTTATTTTATAGAACCATATCCTATTTTTTTTAAATCTCGAAACCGTAGGTTATTAGGAAAATTAAGTACCCAACAAATTCGCCTGCTTCTCAGGTGCTGGGTTCCCTGTCGGTTGACAGTGAAATTGAAGGAAACTTATACCTGGCCCACTGCCTAACTTTGAATGCAACTTTGAGTTTCTCTAACTTCTCCATATGGGCTTGGATTGGAGTGTCATTCGCACCATTGGAATGAGGGCAACAAACACTTCGAACTGGACCTAGTTTGGGAGCAATTTGACCACTTTGTTTTTGAGCCATTCCTAATGCCACATGTACTTATACCTATGAGATCCACCTCGATCATTCCTCCCCACTAAGGAGCTTTTGGACCACCAAGAGCATTAACACATCCAACACACTATGTGTGTCCTTGCCAAACCACATTTTCAATCACCTGCACACAAATCTGGTACATCCTTTGTAATCATATACAAACCAGACATGACTCAAACAACCCCTCTCTTGCCAAGAGTTTATAGCACACACTTATTGGTCAAGGATTAAATAATAAAACCATTACCTCAAATACTCATAAGAAAAGGCCAAAAAATCATCGTTGCATTTCGAAGTGATGGAAAACACATCATCACTTTTACATTTACTTGAAATGCATGATTTACAAATTATGGCCATAATAAGCTACTACCTCTGAAAAAACCATATTTTACTTAATAAAGTAAATGGGTCATTTTCTTGTGGCGAATTTTCTTGTGGGATGTTTTCAATGACTGGATTATTCACGGGTGCTTTTTGGGCCTGTAGGGTTTGACATGTATATTTCTGGCGTTCATCCTTGTTGCAATGATTATTCCTCTTCGAGACTTTCTGGATCATCTTGGAATGCTTCCTCCCAATGTGCCTCTGATAAGTGTTCATGGATCCCTCATTGTCACTGGAATGGGATGAGGTGATCTCATCATTTGTCATTCCTGGGTCACTGGCTGTCTTGGAGCATTCCCCAACCTCCTTCCTTATGTACCAAAGTCTTACATGACGGCGTAATTCTTCTACTTTGATGGGGTTTATGATGCCTTGGTCATTAATGTCGAGACCCCATTTTATTTAACAGTTTGGATCTGATTCCTGTAGTATTTTTTTCAAAAGCAACAAAATCATCATCATGAGAAGTCTATGAAATCTAAGAATCACTCTCTACCTAAAGGTGGTTATGTTGCATCTTTTCTAAGTCCTCGTCCTTAGCTTGCAATTGGCGTAAGAATCGTTGTTTATCCTTTTATGCTTCCTGTAGGAGTTTCCTTAGCTCAGTATTCTCTGCTTAATTATTTTATTTATCTCCTCAAGTTCCTAGAGCCATGCCACATTGGGCAACCTTTTCACCTTTGGTACACTATCTATTGAAATTTTTGCTTCACTGCCCGAATATGCCCAAATCTATGGGTCTAGCTGTTGAGATCCCACATTAGGGGAATTTTGAGGTCTAAAATAAGCCTCCTAAGAAAAATGTACAACCAAAATAAAATTTATAAGGACTAATAAGATTCAAGATGATGATGTCAACCATGGGGGATGATTCACCATTTTTTAAGTAAAAGGGTAGACATATTAAAAAATAATAAAATAGTAAAACTACTTTTTCAACTCGTATTTTCAACTTATCTCCCAAATTGTTTACTCAAATTTTGAGTGGGAGTAATTGTTGGATGCAAAATTTAATTTATCATCCAAGGAGTACCCATGTTGCATACTTTTTATGGACCCTGCTACACGAAAAATGAGAAATACATGAAAAAATGTGATTGCAATCACGTTTTTCATGTATTTCTCATTTTTCATGTAGAAGGATCCATCAAAAGTATGCAACATGGATACTCCTTGGATGAAAAAATAAATTTTTCATCCAATGAATACTCCCACTCGAATTTTGACAGAAAAATTTGGGAGATAAGTTGAAAATACGAGTTGAAAAAGTAGTTTTTTGTTTTTCCTTCTAAAATTTGATGTTGTAATCAATTTTTTTTTTATTCTTTCCACTATTACTTTATAATTTCTTTAGGAGGCCCATTTTAGACCTCAAAATTCCCCTAATGAGAGCTGCAGGCTTCATTTCGTTGTCGGAATTTAACTCCAGGCCAATTGGTCTACCTCGCACAAATCCCGCAGATGTGACCTTCTCATCTTCCTTTGATTCAGAATCTTGGTCTTGTTGCACAGTGTTAGCTTTCTTCTGCCTATCCCTTTTTTCATTCCTCTTAGGTCTCAACTCAGGGTGAAGTTTCCAACAATTTTCTTCGTCATGTCCCTCTTTCTCACAATCTGTCTTGATCCAAGATCTTTTTCTTATAGATGCATAAACAATTACACGTAACAGATCACTTGAAAAAAATGAAAACTTAAGCACATAAAAAGAAGAGCAAAGAGAACATAAGATGCATGACATATATGGTGTGGACGGTGGGTGGGTCCGCTCCATGTGGCCCGACCCAACCGCACCTTGTTCCTTGGTATATCATGGTGTATTGTATGGTTTGGTGGGCGGGTATGCTCCACGTGTCCTGACCCAACCCCCCTTGTTTTTTTAACGTTCCTATGGTATAGGTTCCGAGGGTGTCAAGGTTGACAGCCCGCCCCCCAACAAACTTATATGCATGGTATGATATGGTTGTGGGGTGGCAGGGTTGGTGGCCCAGCACCCATATATATATATATATATATATATATATATATATTTTAAAACCATATCATATTTTTAGAAATTCTCGAAACTAGATGTTATTAGACAAATTAAGTACCCAACAAATTCGCCAGCTTCTTAAGTGCTGGGTTCCTTGCTCGCTGACAGTGAAAATGTAGGACACTTAAACCTGGCCCACTGCCCAACTTTGACCACAAATTTTACTTTTTGTAACTTCTCAGCATTAGAGCACTGTTGAAATCAGGGCGACGAAAACTTCGATCTGGACCTAGTTTGAGAGAAATCTGACCACTTTGAGTTTTGAGCCATTCCTAATGCCACTTTTACTTGTACTTGTGAGATCCACTAGGATCAACGATTCTTTGAAATTCGTGCATGGCACTTACAATAATTGTTACCATGAGCAGAAGTTTTTGCTATGTTATGAAACCAGCTCCAAAAATAGAAGAAAAGAGAGATCAACACCTTAGAAATCAACCACCTCGAGGGGGCAATCTCCTTTACATTATATAAATGAAAATTTTTTGGATGATACAAATGAAAAAACCTCCTTTATGTATATAGGAGTCCATGGGGTCACAATATTATCCTAGCCAACCTAACAATAATAATGCAAGGGCACAACAATAACAATAGTGGATTTCTATAGGGCACAATAATAACAATATGGGGGCTACAAGGGTACAACAATCACAATAAGGGGGCTACACTAACAACAATAAGGGACTACACTAGTAATATAGGGACCTAAAATGCCCCTCTCCTTCAAATAACTGTTGTCCTCAATGCTTGAGTAGCTCTGGATGCTTCTGTATAAAATTCCCATCCTCCCATGTGGAATCTTCAGTGGGTAAGTTCTTCCACTTGATGAGATACTCTGATATTGATCGATTTCGTAGCTATCGAGTTCTTGTTTTCATAGATGCTTCAGGTTCCAATATGATTTTTCCTTCCTCGTCAATTCAGGGCAATATTGTTTGAACTAGAAGTTTGTCAGCTATAACCTTCTTTAAGCATGACACATGGAAAATTGTGTGCACTCAAGATGAAGCAGGAATATCCAATTTGTATTCCATAGTACCAATATTTTTCAACACCTTGGAAGGACCATAGTACTTTGGCAATAATTTATTATCCTTCTTAGATTTCTTGAGGGACATTTGTTTGTATGGTTATAGTCTTACATCAAAAATTCTCTCGCTATGATGTTGATCTCCCTGTTGCTCATTCAATTTGTGCCAAGTTTAGGTTATCCTTTAAGAGTTGGATAACTGGTCATTGATGCTTGATGTGATCTTCCATTTCTTGAACCTTAGAATTTTCTCTTAAATAATTTTCTCTTAAGGATGGCCATTATGGTGGCCTACAAGAAGAATATCACAATAGAAGCCACTGCTAAACTCTTCTTTGAATGAGTGTGGGTGCACTTTGGGATCCCACAGTCTATCATATCAAATTGAGATAGTAGGTTCCTCAGAACATTTTGGTCCAGTCTCTGGTCAATGACGGACACCAAGCTCACCAAGTCTACAAATTTCCATCCCGAAACTGATGGCCAGATAGAGGTCGTCAACAGTGTTATCACCAAATTGAGTCCTCTTGGGCTGCTTCAATGGTCAACTTGGAGTAACTATTTCAAACTACTTCTAACTAAAGCTTAGCCTCTTCAGTTTGAGAGGGCTCTCTTAAGGGGGTCTTATGATATTGAATAATGATAGTACTAGATGGCTAACTCTATGAATTATATCTTGGCTTTGAATTATTTCAAGTTGGAAAATGAAGGCTTGCTACCATTAGGCTATGGAGTCAGTGGCGAGAATCTCAATGAAAAAGGCTCTCCTTGTGGAAGCTGAGGCATGTAGATATTTAAATTAAAGTGGAATACACACATATAGATTTTACTCAATATATAAATTTTCAAAGGAATTCAGAGCATGAGAAACATGAATTCTAAGTAATGACCATTAAGATACTGAAAGCAGGACATTGAGAAAGATATCCAATAGTTTAGTGCTTGAAAGGAAGTCAGAGCATGCAAAGCACGAAATCTAAGTAATCAAACATTAACATATTGATAGAAAGTAATAAGATACATAGGACAGTGTTCATGAAAACATCGAATGAATCTCAGGTGAAGGATGAAACCAATAGCCACTCTCTATTACTGATCAAAACTTCTTTACAATAGTAGAAGTTAGCAGTAAGATATTCCAACCCATAATACATCGAAGTATTGTTTACTTATAAGCATCTAGCCTTTACATCTAATATGCCAAATGGATAGATCGTTAAGTTATCTTACTGCCACCTAATCTAACCACAAACTGAATATTTATAACTAGAAACTCACACCTACAAAGTTAGGAATTAGAGTCCTAACATAACTCAAACACCTACTTATTACATTTTTATATAAATATAATCCAACTTCCTTGAAATGAATCATGTCCTTCAACAATAATGACCATAATCAAACATAACTACCCTCATTGTCTTCATGAAACTGTTCCACCTACTGTTAGGGAGATGTTATGTTGATGATATGGTAGTATGATGAGCTAGCAGCTTCAAACCATCTTCAGGAAAAATGTTTATTAGAAATCCTCTGTTCTGATTCTCTTTAGCACTGCTCTGATACTCTTTAACACTTCCCATGGAGAACAACTTTGAAAAAGTTACTTTCAAACCACTTCTAGATCTATGGAGCATAACCCTAATTTTTAGGAAAGCATGACCTTTGACTTCAACGTTGTTTTTATTGATGACCTAGCTGCATGACACTCTCTTTGAATCATAAGTATTTTATGATAAACTCCCTTGACATGTTGGAGGGGTCTAGCAATCCAAAACTGGCATTAAGATACTCCAAAACCAGCCAAAATAGTTCACGACAAAAACATGACAGTGTCATAGCGAGCTTTGGTAGCATTGAAAAATGACTTTTGCATCGAAAAAATCCACTCCTTTGCTATTCCATGGTGTCAATCAAGTCATGACACATCCACACCATCAATCTCCCTTCTTGAAAGCTAAAAAAATGACTTTCTAAGCAAAAAGTCTGCTACAAGTTTTTTCGTAACATTTTCCTGTCTTTAAGCCTAGGAAACACTACGAAAAGAGGAAATACTATATAAAAACACATAATTTATCTATTTCAAAATTGTCTTCATAAAAAAACCTTCTACTGCTAAAAATTAATCTTCTGCATGTTATGTACCTCATCAAACTAATGAGGAACACAATCAATCTCACCTTACATATTTAAAACATCTTTGTAGATTTTTTTTGTTTTTTCTGAAAAATAGGTCTTAGAACAGAGCTTATATCTCCAAATCCATGATGTAGTTTACAAAAATGGAGGAAGTTTTGTGAATAATAATATTTTTAAGACAAAACTCTCTTTTATTTTAGAAAAAAATCTCCAGATTTCCATAATCCGCATTTGAAAAACATGTATAAAACAGGAAAACTCGATTTTCTGAAAATAGGGCCCAAAGACATCCTTGTATCTCCCAACTGATAGCACCTGTGAGAAAATTGAAAGAGGTTATTTTTCCTTGTTCTATGCTTGAGAAAAACCTCTCTCATTACTTCAAAATTCATCTCTTTTCATCCATAATACTCTCTTTAATATTACTTCTCAAACAGTCAAAAAACACAATAATTTCTTTATTAGCTCTAGCAGAAATTTAAACAACTTGAACTGATACATACTTTAGCAAAGATAGGGTCCTCCACGAATATATTAAGGTCCATGAGCTTCTATATTATCCATAGAGCCTCCTTTTTGTGCTTTCTTGTACATGACCATCTCCTTTTATAACCAAGCTGCCCTCTTAAAAAGGTGACACTTGTAAAGCCAAATTGGACAACAAGTTGCTTGGTGTGAGGAAGCTCTCAAATAGTGACATTGAGATGTTTAACATGTAATAATGAACTTTGAGTGACAAATAGTAGCTTAGGATAAGGTTTTTTCTTTTAAATGACAGCTCATGCTTTAATCATGACGCATACATGCCAAAAAGGGTAATGATGACCTCATACATGGTTATGTAGCTTTGAATTAACCATAAAAGACTTGAATAACCTCCACCCTATCTCATTCTAATCATTGACTGACACCTTGCACTGAATTTGAAAAGAAAGACAGAAAAACCTCTTTTTGTAGCATAGTTAGTTCATTTCCCGGCAATTTCGCTATGAAACTATTAGGCAGTTTTACTGCGAGACTATTAAGCAGTTTCGCTATGAAACTATTAGGTAGTTTCTCTATGAAACTATTAGGAAATTTCGTAGAGAAAACTACCTTTTTACTGTGTAATTCACTACGAAAACAAGAAATTTTGGCTAAAGTGACCTTTTCAAATTCAAAAACTTTGGAAATGGAATATGTCAGCAAGTGATGACTGATGGGACATGATGTGACCTATATGGAGGTGGTTTTGAGATGAAATGAGGGTGGTATTGAAACTTAGGATAGGTTAAATATGAAAAAATGAAATTTCCTATGCCAACTTGAAAAATGTTTAAGGAGACATTACTCTTTTGAGGAGTGAACTGTATGACCATGTCAAGTAATGACTCACAAAATTATGAGTGACAATAGTGGCTCCACTTGGGATGGTGTGCCCTTGTGGTACACCAAATAACCTGTAGTTATAATGCCATCCATCTTCTTGGAAATTAAAAACTCTTAAATTATGAAGACTTCGCCAAGCCTTCTTCAAATTCTTATGGCCTTCACCTCGGGCTCAAACTTGATCATTACTACTGAAAAATCAAATCTGTACATACTGAAAAGGTGCTTAGCCTACTTGAGCTTATTCACACACACTCCTACATACCCTAACAAATACAATCTTCATGTTTGATTCAAGAAACATGAAAACTCCAATAAAGCCAGTCAATGAGTTGATCTGACACTTGAACTTCTTGACTGCACTTGAACCAAAAGTAAACAGGATACTGAAATGACCAAGGCAACATAAAATGGATATGATTTTCACAATGAAAATATAATTGGAAATTTGGACAGTAGAACTCTTCCATGTAGTAAGCTATAGGATCATTGAAGAAATAATTTGTTTGATGATCCTCAAGACATTCTGCAGTTTTAGACAGCTCATACATGCTTTCTTTAGCAACATAAGATTACAGTTGTGTGCTATCAAACTGATTTTCAAAAACAAGGTATTCTTCCTCAATCTCAAAAGAAAAAGGTAGCAACACCCTCTCTTTGTGTTCTTGCATGAAAAACTTTTGAAAAGATTGATCTTGATCATGAAGAATATAGGATTGAATTTGATCTTCTAAAACTTCAATGTTTTTCTCAATGTTCTTAGCAACTTCATCCAAAAATTTAATCTTATCTTCTGACTTGAACTCAAATGACTTTAGATAAGAACACAAGGAAAAATAAAAAATTTCATCCACTTCCTCATTAATATGATCATCATTCCATTGTTTAAAATCTTGAATGGAAGGAAAGTATGCCACCAACTCTGTTTTTTCCATCCATGTTTCCAAAAAAATAAGCCAAAAATATACAAATGACTTAATATATTTGATAAGAAAGCTTTCAATCCATTGTTTACATTTCCCTTGAAATGAATCATAGAACAATATAATGCAAATATCATCATGTCTGACTCTAAGAAGCTCAGTAAAGTCATAGAAATATGATATATGCTTCAAAGTCAAACTCAAATCTTCTCCATTGAATTTTGGACCACTCCTTAAAAAATATGCATCCTTGGGAAACCATAAATTCTTGAAAACTCTACACATGTATAACTTGAAATAAGAATGGCAGCATTTGAGTTCTTCATAAATCCAGTGGAATCACCATGAGTCTCTGAAATTTTTAATTCTTCAATAATGGAGTCGCCAAGGTAGTTTTGTAGCCTCAGAAAAATTCTGAGCTCCTGCTACCTCCAAGAGTTAAGCTTCACTTTTTGCACAAAAACTTCGGGAAATTAGTCTTTAGACTCCCGACAGACACACCAAAATGTTATCACCAAATTGAGTCCTCTTGGGCTGCTTCAATGGTCAACTTGGAGTAATTTTTTCAAACCACTTCTAACTAAAGCTTAACCTCTTTAGTTTGAGAGGGCTCTCTCAAGGGGTTTTTATGATATTGAATAATGATAGTACTAGATGGCTAACTCTATGAATTATGTCTTGGCTTTGAATTATTCCAGGTTGAAAAATGAAGGCTTGCTACTATTGGGCTATGGAGTCAGTGACAAGAATCTCAATGAAAAAGGCTCTCCTTACGGAAGCTGAGGCATGTAGATATTTAAATGAAAGTGGAATACACACATACATAGTTTACTCAATATATAAATGTTCAAAGGAAGTCAAAGCATGAGAAACATGAATTATGAGTAATGAACATTAAGAGACTGAAAAAAGGAAATTGAGAAAGATATCCAATAGTTTAGTGCTTGAAAGGAAGTCAGAGCATGCAAACCACGAATTCTGAGTAATAAAACATTAACATATTGATAGAAAGTAATAATATACATAGGACGTTGTTCGTGAAAACATCGAATGAATCTCAGGTGAAGGATAAAACCAATAGCCACTCTCCATTACTGATTAGAACCTATTTACAATAGTAGAAGTCAATAGTAACATATTCCAACCCATCATACATCGAAGTAATATTTAATTATATGCATCTAGCCTTTACATCCAATCTGTGAAATGGCTAGATCGTTAAGTTCTTTTACTGCCACCTAATCTAACCACAAACTGAATATTTATAACTAGAAAATGACACCTACTAAATTAGGAGTTAGAGTCATAATATAACTCAAACACATACTTATTACATTTTTATCTAAATATAATCCAAATTCCTCGAAAGGAATGATGTCCTTCAACAATATTGACCATAATCAAACATAACTACCCTCATTGTCTTCATGAAACTATTCTTCCTACTGTTAGGGAGTTGTTATGTTGATGATATGGAAGTATGATGAGATGGTAACTTAAAACCATCTTCATGACAAATGTTTCCATTTAGAAATCCTCTATTATAATACTATTTAGCACTACTCTAATACTCTTTAACACTTCTCATAGAGAACGACATTGAAAAAGTTACTTTCAAACCACTTCTAGATCTATGGAGCATAACCCTACTTTTTAGGAAAGCATGACCCTTGACTTTAACGTTGTTTTGATTGATGACCTGGTTGCATGACATTCTCTTTGAGTCATAAGTATTTGATGATAAGCTCCCTTGACACGTTGGAAGAATCCAACTATCCAAAACTGCCATTAAGATACTCAAAAACCATCCAAAATAGTTCGCTACGAAAACATGACAGTTTCGTAGCGAGCTTTTGTAGCGTTGAAAAATGATTTCTGCACCCAAAAACTATGCTCCTTTGTTGTTCCATGGTGTCAATAAAGTCATGACACATCCACACCATCAACCTACCTTCTTGAAAGCTACAAAAAATGAATTTAGAAGCAAAAGGGTTGCTAGAGGTTTTTTCGTAGCGTTTTCTTGTCTTTAAGCCTAGAAAATGCTACGAAAAGAGGAAAGACTATATAAAAACATATAATTTGTCTATTTCAAAATTGTCTTCAAAAAATGAAATTTTGCTGCTAAAGCCTGATCTTCGGCATGTTATGGACCTCATCAAAATAATGAGGAACACAATCAATCTCACCATACATATTTAAAACATCTTTGCATATTTTTCCTATTTTTTCTGAAAAATAGGTCTTATAATAGAGCTTATATCTCTGAATCCATGATGTATTTTACAACACTGGAGAAGGTTTTTGTCAATAAGAAGGTTCTGAATAAAAACCTCTCTTTTTTTTACAAAAACATCTCCAGTTGTCCAGAATCGACATTTGAAAAACATGTATAAAACAGGAAAACTATGTTTTCTGAAAATAGGGCCCAAGGAAATCCCTGCATCTCCAAACTGATAGCACCTGTGAGAAAATTGAAAGGGGTTATTTTTCCTTGTTCCATACTTGACAATAACCTCTCTTATAATTGGAAAATTCATCTCTGTTCATCCATATTTCTCTCATTAAACTTACTGCTCAAACAGTCCAGAAATACAACAATTTCTTTGTTAGCTCTAGCAAAAATTTAAACAATTTTAACTGATGCACGCTTCAGAAAAGCTAGGGTCCTCCACGAATAGCTTAAGGTCCATGAGCTTCTATCTTATCCACAAAGAATCCTTTGTGTGATTTCTTTTAAATAACCATCTCCTTCTATAACCAAGCTGCCCTCTTAAAAATGTGACACTTGTAAAGCCAAATTGAACAACAAGCTCCTTGGTGTGATGAGGTAACTCTCAAACAGTGACGTTGAGATGTTTCACATGCAAGAATGAATGTTGAGTGACAAATAGTAGCTTAGGATAAGTTTTTTTGTTTTAAATGACAACTCATGCTTTAATCATGACACATACATGCCAAAAAGGGTAATGATGACCTCATACATGGTTATGTACCTTTGAATTAACCATAAAAGACTTGAATAACCGCCACCCTATCTCCTTCTAATCATTGACTAAAACCTTGCACCTAACTTGAAAAGACATATAGAAAAACCTCTTTTCATAGTGGAATTGATTCATTTCCTGGCATTTTTCCTACGAAACTATTACGCAGTTTCGTAGCGAAAACTACCTTTTTACTGGATAATTCGCTACGAAAACAAGAAATATTGGCTAAAGTGACCTTTTCGAATTCAAAATATTGGGAAATGGAATATGTCAACAAATGATGATTGATGGGACATGATGTGACCTATATGGAGGTGGTTTTGAGATGAAATTAGGGTGGTCTTGAAACCTAGGATAGGTTAATATGAAAAAATGAAATTTCATATGCCAACTTGGAAAAGGTTTAAGGAGACCCTACCCTTTTTAGGAGTGAACTGTATGTCCATGTAAAGTAATGACTCAAAAAATTATGAGTGATAAGAAATAGGATTATTGTACACATTCTGCACATGTAAAATTCAAATCATCCACGCACATGGGATGAGAGCCTCCCCTATGTACAACACAGTTATAACCGGGCTCTCCAAAACTAAACCAGCCATAGCCCCTTTCAGGTGGGCTTAGGATTCCATACGTTATGTCCCATTAACGTAGCCATGTCATTTGTGGCTACTCAGGCCGATTCAGCTCATGTCCAGTCTCAAGCTGACAAAGTGAACATATTCATCAAGCGCATTGAACACATCTGCCAACAGATTCATGACATATTGGAAATAGCCAATGCTAAGTACAAGCAATGAAATGATCAACATAAGGTGCCACACAACTTCCAGGTGGGCGACAAAATCTGGCTACATTTGTAGAAGGAGTGCCTCACTATACCCCAACACAAGCTTCGCCCACTCCGATATGGTTCGTGCACCATCACCAAGGCTATAGGGAAAAATTCCTTTAAGCTCCACATTCCACCATTCCTTGGTCTACACCCAGTATTCAATGTGGAATTCCTTCGTCCCTACCTCCCACCTCTACTAGACACCTCTAACATTGCAGAACAACTCACACCAACAGATTTAAACCCGGACTGCATGGAACATGCCAACACAGATTGTATCATGGACATGCAAATAAAGAACACTCGCCAACAGAAGATCCAACTGTATAGGGTTTTCAAATCTGGCCAACTCCTGGACCAAGGCAAGTGGTTCACTAGGGACCAAGTTCAGCAGAAATTTCCTCATCTCATGGAGGAACTCAATGCAATGGGGAACATTGCTTCCTAAGGGAGGAGGAACGATCTAGGTGGATATTGGTGGCCACCCACCTATTCCACTTGGGGCCCTAGAATTATCTCTTTCATTTTTTTAGTTTCAGCACAACTTACTATTTTTAGCAGTTTTTCAGGTCCTGAACTTTCGGAGTCATTTTGAGGCCCTAAATGACGTTTTTTGGCATCGCGCCTCCGGAAAGGATGATTCCGTTCCAAAATTGATAGTCGCGATCAACAGTTGTAGTCCTTGAATATATATTTCTAATGATATATCATGTGCATCAAACAGAGATAATATGCCAAAGTTACGACCATGGGAAGTTGAAACACCAATTTACCTAAACGAGGCCCATAGTTTTGGTGCTTCATCTCCTAGGGTTAGATTTTTGGATGTTTATGATTTTCCATTATTTATCTATAATAAATAGGCCCTCGAGCCTCATTTGAACACAATTCAGAGGCCTATAGCCGCCACATCACTTCTCAAAGATAAGCTACCAGCGCCCTAGCTAGTTTATTTCCATTATGTCTGTATTAATGAGTTGAATTGTTATTTTCACTACATCTTTGTATTTATGGTTATATGTGTATTATGTTGCGTTCCTGCATAAATCTAGATCAGTGGTATCAAAGCGGTCAGCTTTTTCTCGATCCTTTTTTCCATGTCCCCAACGAAGTTGGGGTATAAGGAGTTAGGGCTTGATCTAGTTCAACCTTTGAAAGGTCATCCTAGAAAACCCTAATGGAAGCCCATGGGGGATGAAAAGAAATATGAGGGAGTAGGATATCCTATCAAAATATTGCTCTAGGAGGCCCTCAAAAAACAAAGGAGCGTGATTATGGATAACTTTGCCCAGAACCTTCAACGACTGCCCACAGGCGGCACATCTGCATCCAACAGGCACTCTAGAGGCGCGAATCCCTTTAAGGTACAAGTAAAATTTTACATTCCCATATTTGATGGTAAAATAGATGCAAATGACATAGACATATTTTTGAATCTATTAGAAGGATATTTCTCGGTTCATGACTTTTCCAACCGGGAGAAGATTATTTTTGCACTCCTCAAAGCTAACCCCCATGTCAAGGACCAGTGGGAAACCTACTATGAGAAAAAGGACGAGACAGAAACCTCTTTGTTCTCAGCCATACCCACCTGGAATTATTTCTGACATGCCATCAAGGAACAATATTCAAACAGAAATTCAAACAGAAGAAGCGAGACTTTGGATCTGCAAATCAAAAGCAAGGGAAAGGGGCCCTTAAACTAGAGAACAAAGGAAAAATCCAAGGCATGGCGGCCCAAGACAACCTACCAAAGCCACAAGAAAATAACAACACCGTGAAGATAAAGAAGGATATGGGAAATCAATGTGAGTTCCATAAGAGCTCCACTCAACACAAGTGAGTGTCGAGCCAAGCAGTTGTTGGTGGCCAATATGAGGCCTTCTGAATCATATGCATGCTTCAACTCTGAATCACAACCTAACAAGGGGAATGACAAAGGGAAACTTATAATTGATGCATATCCCAACACCACTGTTGCAACTTTGAAGATCTAGAAGGAGGAATTGGAAGATCCAGAGGAGGAGGAGTGTCTCTTCCACTCCCATATGTCAGCAAAGGGTTCCCTGCTACAGTTCATTGTCGACAATGGGAGCCAAAAGAACCTCATTTCAGTAGACACCATGAATCGTTTCGGCTTGCTGGCCACAACACACCCATAACCATACACCATCAAGTGGCTTCACCAAGGATGGGATATCCGCATCAACCAGTAGTGTTGCCTTCCCTATAGCATCAAGACCTTCATGGATGAGGTATTATGTGACATTTCTCCTCTTGAAGTTTCTGGTGTATTATTAGGAAAACCATACTTGTGGAAGCGACATGTTGTGTATGAGTTCCAACCTCATGTTGTTATTGTTACTTTGGAAAATCAGCTGTACAGGATACCAAAGGTACCACCACCTATCATTATCTCTTTGGTTATTACAAAACAATGGAGTAAGCTAATTTACCAAACCAGGAAATTTGTTTTCTTGATGATCCACCCTGAGGGCAAGAAGAAGATTGTGGCCATGACCTCTAGACAGGGCTCCTCTACATGAAAACAAAAAATGGAAAAGGTTGTGGAGGAGTACGGGGACATCTTCACCTCACCCACAGGGGTTCCTTTGCACTGTTAGGTCAAACAACCCTTTGATCTGACCCCAGGTGCGCTGCTACCCAATGTAATGATATATCGACACTCTGTTATGGAGAAAAAATAAATTAAGAGGCAGATTCAGGAGTTGCTGCAAAAAGGTCACATTTGGCCAAGTTCGTCACCCTATGGGAGCTCGATCGTGTTGGTACAAAATAAGGATGGGACTTGGAGACTTTGTATTCACTATCGGGCGCTGAACAAGATCACTATCCGGAATAGGCACTCGATCCCATGGATTGATGACTTTCTGGACCAACTCAAAGGGGAAAAATATTTTAGCAAGATCAACTTGAAGTCTGGGTATTACCAGGTACCAATCGAACCCTCTGATGTGTGGAAGATAGCCTTGAAAGCCAATGAGGGCCTTTTTGAATGGTTGGTGATGCCTTTCAGGTTTACGAATGCTCCCACAACCTTCATGAGGTTGATGGACAACATATTGCAGCCATTCACAAACTCATTTGTAGTGGTGTACTTGGATGACATTTTGATCTTCAGCTAGACTTAGGAAGAGCACCTCTACCACATCTGACAAGTCCTCCATATACTACGGCAACACAAGTTGTGTGCCAATTTTGAGAAGTGCACTTTTGGCATGACCCAGGTTCAATATCTGGGATACATTATTGATGAAAGGGGGGTGCATGTGGATCCAACCAAGATCCAAGTCATTCAGGATTGGCCATCCCCAACCACTCTAATAGAGCTTCTCATATTTTTGGGTCTTGATAATTTCTACAGCTGGTTCGTGTTAGGATTCTCTCATATCACTTGGCCCTTGAGTCAAGTCACCAAGGGAGGAGCGAAAGAAAAATTATTTTGGTTGGAATCTCAATGGAAGGCGTTCGTAGAATTGAAACATCACCTCGGTTCTGCACTAGTGCTCACATTAATAGAATTGCGACAACCATTTGAGATTGAGACAAATGCCTTTGACTATGCTATTTGGGCAGTTCTTACTCAACAGGGGCATCTAGTGGCATATCACAGTGAGACATTGTCTGACACAGTTCACAAGTATCCTACTTATGACAAAGAGATGTATTCCATTGTGCAGGCTTGTTGACAATGGAAGCATTACATTCTCAGAAAGGAAACAATAATTCACACAAACCACCAACCTCTATAGTTCATACAGACACAAGGGAAGCTGCAAAATGATCACCATCAGAAGTGGAATCTGCAACAGTTTCATTTGAACATCAATTAAAAGAAGGGTAGCACAAATAATGTTGTAGATTTCCTCAGCCGACCACTGATCGTGGTGCTAACCACCGTTCTCAACTTTTGTGGGCATGAGACTTCTGATTGGCTACTTCTCTACAAGAGTGATCTAGAATTTGGCCACACACACAAGGAACTCTTGAGGGTACGCAGGTTCCAAAATTTCACCTCCAAGATGCATTGTTATGTCACCTAAGACACCTTTATGTTCCTTAAAGTGAGCATGCTAAGATGATATGGGAAGCACACTACAATCGAGTCGTTGGGCATTTAGGGGTGGAGAAAATAGTGGTAGTACTGTAAAAGTAATTCTATTGGCCAAACCTTCGACGGGATGTCAAGAAGTACATCAGATCCTGCACTAATTGCACCATTGCGAAACTGACCATCAAGAAGCAAGGCCTCTATACTCCACTACCTACCCCTAGTTGACCTTGGGAATCCATCTCCATGGATTACATGTTGGGCCGTCCTCCTACTGAGCATGGAAACAACTGTGTTTTTGTCGTCATCGACAAATTCTTGAAAATTTCCATTATGGCGGCCTGCAGGAAGAATATCATAGCAAAAGCCACTCCTAAACTCTTCTTTGAACAAGTTTGGGTGCACTTTCGGATCCCACAGTGTATCATATTAGATCAAAATAGCAGGTTCCTTAGTACACCTTATTCCAGCCTTTGGTCAATGTTGGACACCAAGCTCATCACGTCTAGAGCTTTCCATCCCCAGACTGATGGCCAGACAAAGGTTGTCAACAGGATGATTGTACATATTCTGCACATGTAAAATTCAAAGCATCCACACACATGAGATGAGATCCCTTCCTATGTAAAACATAGTTATAAACGGGCTCTCCACATCTCAACTGGCCACATCCCCTTTCAGGTGGGCTTGGGATTCCATCCGCTATGTCCCATTGACGTAGCCATGCCATTTGCGACTACTCAGGCCGATTCGGCTCTTGTCCAGTCTGAAGCTGACAAAGCAAACATCTTCATCGAGTGCATTCATCACATCTACCAATAGGTTCATGACATATTGGACAGTGTCAATGATAAGTACAAACAACGACATGATAAACATCCGGTGCCACACAACTTCCTAGTGGGCGAAAAAGTGTGGCTACATTTACAGAAGGAGCGCCTCACTGGACCCCACCGCCAGCTTCACTCGCTCCAATATGGGTCATACACCATCATCAAGGCTATAGGGAACAATGCCTTTGAGCTCACTATTCCACCATTCCTTGGTCTTCAACTAATATTCAATGTGTACTGCCTTCATCCCTACTTCCCACCTCTACTAGACATCTATGACATTGCAGAACAACACACACCAACAGAGTTAAACCCAGACTTCATGGAATAGGCCACCATATATTGTATCATGGAGTACATTTAAATCAATAATACTTGCCAATAGAAGATCCCACTATATCGGGTTGTTAAAGCTAGCCAACTCCTGCACCAAGGCAAGTGGTTCACAAGAGACCAAGTTTAGCAGAATTTTCCTTATCTCATGCAGGAACTCAACGCAATGGGGACCATTTCTTCCTAAGGGGGAGGAATGATCCAGGTGGATATTGGTGTCCACCCACCTATTCCACTTGGGGCCCCACCAGTGTCTCTTTCAGTTTTTTAGTTTTGGTACAACTTACTATTTTTAGCAGTTTTTCAGGTCCTGAACTTCCCGAGGCGTTTTGAGGCCCTAAACAACGTTTTCTGGGCATGGCACCTCCGGAAAATATGATTCCATTCTGAAATCAATATTCATGGTTAGGATTTGCAGTCATCTGATATATTTTTCTAACAATGTATCATGTGCATCAAACAGAGATAATATGAAAAATTTACGACCTTGAGAAGTTGAAACACCAATTTACCCAAACATGGCCCATAGTTTTGGCGCTTCATCTTCTAGGGTTAGGCTTTTGGATGTTTATGGTTTTCCGTTGTTTCTATATAACAAATATGCCCTTGAGCCTCATTGGAACACAGTTCAGAGGCCTGTAGCCACTGCATCTCTTCTTAGAGATAAGCTATTAGCACCCTAGCTAGTTTATTTCCATTCTGTCTGTAAGAAAATTTCAGTTTTTTGATATTAATGAAATGAAGTGTTATTTCCATTGCATCTTTGTATTTATGGTTATATGTGTATTCTGTTGTGTTCCTGCATAAATCGGGATCAGTGGTACTAGAGCGGTCTGATTTTTCTCGATCCTTCTTTGCATGTCCCCAATGAGGTCGAGGTATAAGGAGTTAGGGCTCGATCTGGTTGAACCTTTGCAAGATCAACCTCGCAAACCCCAACGACCGCCCATGTGGGACTAAAAAATATATGAGGGAGTATGAGATCCTATCAAAATATTTCTCGAGGAGGCCCTCGAAAAACAAAGGAACGCGATGATGGATAACTTTGCCCAGATCCTTCAACGAGTGCCCACCGGCAGTGCATCTGCATCCAACATCTACTCTGGAGGCATGGCTCCCTTAAGGGACAGGTAAAATTTCACATTCCCATATTTAAGGGTCAAATAGATTGAGATGTCATAGATAGATGGTTGAATCTATTAGAAAGATATTTCTCGATTCATGACTTTTTCGGCCGGGAGAGGATTATTTTTGCACTACTCAAAGCTACCCCCCATGTCAAGGACTGGTGGAAAACCTATTGTGAGAAAAAGGACAAGACATAACCCTCTTTGTTCTTAGTCATACCCACTTGGAATTATTTCTGAGGTGCCATCAAGTAATAATAATATCCCGTGGGGAGCTATGAGGACAGGTACATACAATGGACCATGCTACGGAAACAAAGGGATCAAGATGTGCATGAGCTGACGAATCTGTTCCATACCCTATGCACAAATTTGGGTATCAAAGATTCAGAGAAAAATTTGATGCCAAACTATCAAATTTGTCTGCACAAATACATTCAGGAGGAAATGGAATTCCTCGACATCTCCTCGCTTGGTACAACATACCAGTATGCTGCCAAGATTGAGCATAAATTCAAATAGAAGAAGAGAGACCTTAGATCTTGGAATCAAAAGAAAGGGAAAGGGACCCCCAAACCACAAAAAAAAGGACAAATTCAAGACATGGCAGCCCAAGAAAACCTACCAAAGCCACAAGCAAAGAACAACACTGCAAAGCCAAAGAAGGACACGAGAAAGTGGTGTGAGTTCCATAAGAGCTCCACTCACAACATAAGTGAGTGTTGAGCCAAGTAGTCGCTGGTAGCTAAGATGAGGGCTTCTGAATCAGATGCATGCTCTGACTCTGAATCATAACCTAACTAGGGGAATGATAAAGGGAAACAAATTATTGATGTGGATCCCAACACCATTGTTGCCACTGCAAAGATCCAGCAGGAGGAACTAGAAGATCCAGAGGAGGAGGAGTGTCTCTTCCACTCCCAGATGTGGGTAAAGGGTTCCTCGATATAGTTCATTGTCTAAAATGGGAGCCAAAAGAACCTCATTTCAATATACTTCGTGAAGCGGTTGGGCTTACCGACCATAGCACACTCACAACCATACACCATTGGGTGGCTTCACCAAGGATGGGATCTCCACGTCAGCCAACAATGTATCCTTCCCTATAGCATCAAACCCTTCACGGATGAGGTATTATTGACATTTCTCCTCTTGATGTTTCTGATGTATTTTTACTCTAGGAATTAAGCTGTACAGGATACATAAGGTACCACTGCCTGCCGCTATCTCTTTGGTTACTACAAAACAATGCAGTAAGCTCATTTCCCAAACTGGGAAATTTTTTTTCCTGATGATATGCCCCCAGGGCAACAAGAAGAATGTGGCCACGATCTCCAAATAGGGATACTATGCATGAAAACAACAAATGGACAGGGTTTTGGAGGAGTATCTAGACATCTTCACGTCACCCACGGGGGTTTCTCTGCACTTTCAAGTCAAGCGCCCCATTCATCTCACCCTAAGTGCTTCGCTACCCAATGGACTGATATATCGATGCTCTATTCTGGAGAATGATCAAATCAAGAGGCAGATTCAGGAGCTACTGCAAAAAGGTCACATCCGACCAATTTCATTTCCCTGTGGGAGCCCAATCATTTTGGTACAGAAGAAGGATGGGACTTGGAGACTCTGTATTTACTATCAGGCGCTGAACAAGATCATTGTCCAGAATAGGTACCCGATCCCATGGATTGATGACCTTGTGGACCAACTCAAAGGGGCAAAATATTTCATCAAGATTGACTTGAAGTCTCGGTATCACCAGGTACCAATCGGACCCTCTGATATGTGGAAGAAAACCTTCAAAGCCAAGGAGGGCCTTTTCGAATGGGTGGACATGCCTTTCGGGTTGACGAATTCTCCCGCAACCTTCATGAGGTTCATGGAAGACATCTTGTGGCCAGTCACCAACTCATTTGTAGTGTTGTACTTGGATGACATTTTTCTCTTCAGCTAGACTTGGGAAGAGCACCTCCACCACATTCGACAAGTCCTCCAAACACTGCACCAACACAAGTTGTGTGCCAATTTGGAGAAGTGCACTTTTGGAATGACACAGTTTCAATATATGGGATACATTACTGATGAAAGGGGGGTGTATGTGGGTCCAACCAAGCTCCAAGTCATTCAGGATTGGCCAGTTGCAACCTCTCTAATAGAGCTTCGTAGCTTTCTGGTTCTTTCTAATTTCTCCCATCAGTTCATGTTGGGATTATCTCATATCACTTGGCCCTTGAGTCAAGTCACCAAGGGAGAATCGAAAGAAAAATTATTGTGGTCGGAATCTCAATAGAAGGTGTTCATAGAATTGAAACGTCTCATCTATTCTACCCCAGTTCTCACATTACCAGATTTGCAACAACCATTTGAGATCGAGACAGATGCCTCTGACTATACTATTGGGGAAATTCTTACTCAACATGGGCATCTAGTGGCATATCACAGTGAGACATTGTCCGACATAGTTTGCAAGTATCCCACTTATAACAAAGAAATGTATTCCATTGTGCAAGCTTGTCGAGAATGGAAGAATTACATTCTGGGGAAGGAAATAATCATCAACACAGACCACCAACCCCTGCAGTTCATGCAAACACAAGGGAAGTTCTAGAACGATCGCCATCAGAAGTGGTCCACATATCTACAAATAGTTTCATTTGAACATAGAGTGGGTTGCACCAATAATTTTGCAGACTGCTTCAGCCAACCACCGATCATGGTGCTAACTACCATTCTCAACTCTTGTGGGCACGAGTCTTTTGATTGGCCGCTTCTCTACAAGAGCGGTTTAGAATTTTGCCACACATACAAGGAACACTTGGGGGTACACAAGTTCCAAATTTCCAGTTCCAATATGAACTGTTATGTCACCTGGGACACCTTTTTGTTTCTTCAAGCGAGCGTGCCAAGATGATATAGGAAGCACACTACATTCGAGTCACTGGGCATTGCGGGGTCGAGAAAATAGTGGCAGTACTGCAGAAGTATTTCTATTGGTTGAACCTTCGACAAGATGTCGGGAAGTACATCACATCCTGCACTGCCTGCGCCATTGCCAAACTGACCATCAAGAAGCAAGGCCTCTATACTCTCTTACCTACCCCTACTCGACCTGTAGAATCCATCCCCATGGATAACATGTCGGGGCTTCCTTATAATAAGCATGGAAACAACTGCATTTTCATGGTCGTTGACATATTCTTGAAGATGGCCATTATGGCGACCTGCAAAAAGAATATCACAGTAGAAGCCACTGCTAAACTCTTCTTTGAATGATTGTGGGTGAACTTTGGGATCCCAAATTCTATCATATTATATCAGGACAACAGGTTCCTCAACACATTTTGGTCTAGCCTCTGATCAATGCTGGACACCAAGCTCACCAAGTCCACAACTTTCCATCCCCAAACTAATGGGTAGAGAGAGGCCGTCAACAGGATGACTGTACACATTCTGTGCATGTAAAATTCAAATAATCCACGCACATGGGATGAGAGCCTCCACTATGTACAACACAATTATAACTGTGCTTTCCACAGCTCAATTGGCCACAGCCCCTTTCAGGTGGGCTTGTGATGCCAACCACTATGTCCCATTGATGTAGCCATGCCATTTGCGGCTACTCAAGACAATTCGAATCATGTCCAGTCTAAAGTTGACAAAGCGAACATCTTCATCTAGCGCATTCAGCACATCTTCCAATAGGTTCATGACATATTGGACAAAGCCAATGCTAAGTACATGCAATGACATGATCAACATCGAGTGCCACAAAGCTTCCAAGTGGGTGACAAAGTGTGGCTACATTTGCAGAAGGAGTGCCTCACTAGACACCACCAGAAGCTTTGCCCGCTTAGATATGAGCCATACACCATCAATAAGGCTATATGGTACAATTCCTTCGAGCTCAGTATTCCACCATTCCTTCGTCTGCACCCAGTATTCAATGTGGACCGTCATCGTCCCTAATTCCCACCTCTACTGGACATCTCTGACATTGAACAACAACTCACACCAATAGAGTTAACCCAAACTGCATATAACATGCCACCACAGATTTTATCATGGACATGCAAATCAAGAACACTCGCCAACAGAAGATCCAACTATATCGGGTTGTCAATGCAGGCCAACTCTTGCACCAAGTCAAGAGGTTCACTAGGGACCAATTTCAACAGAAGTTCTGTCATCTCATGGAAGAACTCAATGCAACGGGGACCATTGCTTCCTAAGGGGGGAGGAATTATCCAAGTGGATATTGGTGGCTACCCACCTATTCCACTTGGGGCTCCAGCATTGTCTCTTTCAGTTTTTCATTTTCAGCACAACTTACTATTTTTAGCAGTTTTTCAGGTCCTCAACTTTTGGAGCCATGTTGAGGCCCTAAACGATATTTTATAGGCACCGCGCGTCTGGAAAATATCTTTCTAAAGATTTATCATGTGCGTCAAATGGAGATAGTATGCCAAAGTTACAACCCTGGGAAGTTGAAACACAAATTTAGCCAAACGGGTCCATAGTTTTGGCGCTTCATATCCTAGGGTTAGGTTTTTGGATGTTTATTGTTTTACATTGTTTATCTATAATAAATAAGCCCCCGAGCCTCATTGGAACACTATTGAGAGGTCTGTATCCGCCACATATCTTCTCAGAGATAAGCTACCAGCGCCCTAGCTAGTTCATTTCCATTATGTCTGTAAGCAAATTTCAGTTCTTTCATATTAATGAAATGAAGTGTTACTTCCACTGCATCTTTGTTTTTATGGTTATATGTGTATTTTTTTGTGTTCCTGCATAAATCTGGATCAGTGGTATCAGAACGGTCTTCTTTTCCTTGATCCATCTTTGCATGTCCCCAATGAGGTCGGGGTATAAGGAGTTAGGGCTCGATCTAGTTGAACCTTTGCAAGATCAGCCTCGCAAACCTCGAAGGCCACCCATGGGGGATGAAAAGAAAGATGAGGGAGTAGGATATCCTATCGAAATGTTGCTCTAGGAGGCCCTTTAAAATAAAAGGAATACGATGATGGATAGCTTTGCCTAGATCCTTCAATGACTGACCACCGATAGCGCATCTGCATCCAACAGTCACTCTGGAGGCACGAATCCCTTTAAGGTAAAAGTAAAATTAAACATTCCCATATTTGAGGGTCAAATAGATGCAAATTGCATAGATAGATGGTTGAATCTATTAGAAGGATATTTCTCGGTTCATGAATTTTCCAACCGGGAGAAGATAATTTTTCCACTCCTCAAAGCTACCCCCCATGTCAATGGCTGGTGGGAAACCTACTGTGAGAAAAAGGAAAAGACAAAACCCTATTTTTTCTCAATCGTACCCACTCAGAATTATTTCTGAGATGCCATCAAGGAAAAATAAAATCTCATGGGGAGCTATGAGGACAATTACATATAATGGACCACGCCGCGGCAACAAAGGGATCAAGATGTGCATGAGTTGAAGAATTTGTTCCATACCCTACACACAAAGTTGTGTATCAAAGATTCAGAGAAAAATTTACAGTTAAAGTATCAAATTTTTCTGCACAGATACATTCAGAAGGAAATGGAGTTCCTCGACATCTCCTTGCTTGGTATGGCATACCGGTATGCTGCCAAGATTGAGCAAAAATTTAAACATAAGAAGTGAGACTTTGGATCTGCGAATCAAAAGCAAGGAAAGGGAGCCCACAAACCACAGAACAAAGGAAAAATCCAAGGCATGGCGGCCCAAGACAACCTGCGAAGCCAAAGAAAGACATAGAAAAGTGGTGTGAATTCCATAAGAGCTCCACTCACAACACAAGTGAGTGTCAGGCCAAGCAGTCATTGGTGGCTAAGATGAGGGCTTCTAAATTAGATGCATGCTACGACTTTGCATCAGAACCTGACAAGGGTAATGACAAAGGGAAACAAATTATTGGTGCGGAGCCCAATGCCACTGTTTCCACTGCGAAGATCCAGAAGGAGGAACCAGAAGATCTAGAGGAGAAGGAGCATCTCTTCCACTCCCAGATGTGGGCAAAGGGTTCTCCGCTACAGTTCATTGTTGAAAATGGGAGCCAAAATAACCTCATTTCAGTAGACACAGTAAAGTGGTTGGGCTTGACGACAACAACAGACCCAAAACCATACACCATTGGGAGGCTTCACCAAGCACGAGATCTCCGTGTTAGCCAGTAGCACCGCCTTTCCTATAGCATCCAGCCCTTCACAGATGAGGTATTATGTGACATTTCTCCTCTTGATGTTTCTGATGTATTATTAGGTCAACCATACTTGTGGAAGTGACATGTTGTGTATGAGTTCTGGCCTCGCGATGTATTGTTACTTTTGGAAATAAGCTATACAGGATACCAGAGGTACCATCGCCTACCGCTATCTCTTTAGTTACTACAAAAAAATGAGTAAGCTCATTTTCGATACCAGGAAAAAAAAAATTCTGAATGATCTGTCCCTAGGGCAAGAAGAAGACTGTGGCCACGACCTCCAGAAAATGCTCCTCTACACGACAACAAAAAATGGACAATGTAGTGGAGGAGTACGGGGAAAACTTCACCTCACCCACAGGGATTCCTCTACACTTTCAGGTCAAGCACCCCATTGATCTGACCCCAGGTGTGCCGCTACCCAATGGATCGATCTATCGGTACTCTGTTCTGGAGAATGATGAAATCAAGAGGCAGATTCAGGAGCTGCTGTAGAAAGGTCACATCCGGCCATTCACCAACTCATTTGTAGTTGTGTACTTGGATGAAATTTTGATCTTTAGCCAGACTTGGGAAGAGCAACTCCACCACATCTGACAAGTCCTCCAAACACTGCGGCAACACAAGTTGTGTGCCAATTTGGAGAAGTGCACTTTTGGCATGACCTAGGTTCAATATCTGGGATACATTATTGATGAAAGGGGGGTGCATGTGGATCCAACCAATATCCAAGTCATTCATGATTGGCTAGCCCCAACCACTCTAACAGAGCTTCGCAACTTTCTGGGTATTGCTAATTTCTACCACCGGTTCGTGTTGGGATTCTCTCATATCACTTGGCCCTTGAGTCAAGTCACCAAGGGAGGAGAAAAATAAAAATTATTTTGGTTGGAATCTCAATAGAAGGAATTTGTAAAATTGAAACATCATCTCTATTCTACCCTAGTGCTCACATTACTAGACTTGCAAAAACCATTTGAGATCAAGACAGATGCCTCTATCTATGATATTAGAGTAGTTCTTACTCAACAAGGGCATCTAGTGGCATATCATGGTGAGACATCATCCGACACAGTTCAAAAGTATACCAATTATGACAAAGAAATGCATTCCATTGTGCAGTCTTGTCGACAATTGAAGCATTACATTCTGGGGAAAGGAAACAATCATCCACACAGACCACCGACCCCTGCAATTCATAAAGACACAAGGGAAGTTCTAAAACGATTTCCATCAGAAGTGGTCCACATATCTGAAATAGTTTCATTTGAACATCAAGTACAAGAAGGGTATCTCTAATAATGTTGTAGAATGCCTCAGCCGACCACCAATCATGGTGGTAACCACCGTTGTCAACTCTTGTGGGAATGAGACTTCTAGTTGTCCACTTTGCTACAAAAGAGATCCAAAATTAAGCCACACATACAAGGCACTCTTGGGGGATACACAAGTTCAAAATTTTCACCTCCAAGATGAACTATTATGTCATCTGGGACACCTTTGTGTTCCTTCAATCAAGCGTGTCAAGATGATATGGGAAGCACACTACAGTCGAGTCGTTGGGAATTTTGGGGTCGAGAAAACAATGGTAGTACTACAAAAGTATTTCTATTGGTCGAACCTTTGAAAGGAGGCCTCTATACTCCATTACCTACCCCTAGTAGACCTTTGGATTCCATCTCCATGGATTACTTGTAGGGCCTTCCTTCTACTAAGCATGGAAACAATTTTTTTTTTGTGGTCATCGACAGATTCTCGAAGATGGCCATTAAGGCAGCCTACAAGAAGAATATCATAGCAGAAGGCACTGCTAAACTCTTCTTTGAATGAGTGTGGGTGCAATTTTGGATCCCACAGTCTATCATATCAGATCGGGACTGCAGGTTCCTCAACACATTTTTTTCCAGCCTTTGGTCAATGTTGGACACCAAGCTCACCAAGTCCACAACTTTCCATCCCTAAATTGATGGCCAGATAGAGGTCGTCAACAGGATGACTGTACACATTTTGCACATGTACAATTCAAATCATCCATGCACATGGGATGAGAGCCTCCCCTATGTACAACACACTTATAACTAGGCTCTCCACAGCTCAACTGGCCATAGAACCTTTCATGTGGGCTTGGGATTCCAGCCGCTATGTCCCATTGATGTAGCCACGCCATTTGCGGCTACTCAGGCTGATTCGGCTCATGTCTATTTTGAAACTGACAAAGCGAAAATCTTCATCAAGTGCATTCATCACATCCACCAATAGGTTCATGACATATTGAACATAGCCAATTCTTAGTACAAGCAACTACATGATCAACATCGGGTGCCACACAACTTCTAGGTGGGCGAAACAGTGTGGCTACATTTGTAGAAGGAGCGACTGAATGGACCCCACTGCAAGCTGTACCCACTACGATATGGGCCATACACCAACTCCAACACTATAGGGAACAATGCCTTCGATCTTATTATTCCACCATTCCTTGGTCTGCACTCAGTATTGAATGTGGACCGCCTTCGTCCCTACACCTTACCTCTACTAGACACCTATGACATTGTAGAACAACTCACACCAATACAGTTAAACCTAGACTGCATAGAACATTCCACCATGGATTGTATCATGGACATGCAAATCAAGAACACTCGCCAACAGAAGATCTAACTGTATCAGGATGTCAAAGCTGGCCAACTCCTGGACCAAGGCAAGTGGTTCACTAGGAACCAAGTTCAGTAGAATTTTGCTCATCTAATGGAGGAACTCAATGCAATAGGGACCATTGATTCCTAAAGGGGGAGGAATGATCCTGGTGGATATTGGTGGCCACCCACCAATTCCACTTGGGCCCCCACCATTGTCTCCTAGGAACCAAGTTCAGTAGAATTTTGCTCATCTCATGGAGGAACTCAATGCAATAGGGACCATTGATTCCTAAAGGGGGAGGAATGATCCAGGTGGATATTGGTGGCCACCCACCAATTCCACTTGGGTCCCCACCATTGTCTCTTTCATTTTTTCAATTTCGGCACAACTTACTATTTTTAGCAGTTTTTCGGGTCCTAAACTTCTGGAGTTGTTTTGAGGTCCTAAATGACGTTTTTTTGGGCATCGCGCTTCCAGAAAATATGATTTTGTTTTGGAATCGATGTTCATGGTCAACAGTTGTATTCCTTGGACATATATTTCTAATGATGTATCATGTGCGTCAAACGAAGATAGTAATCCAAAGTTACAACCCCAGGAAGTTGAAACGCCAATTTACCCAAACGGGGCCCATATTTTTGGCGCTTCATCTCCTAGGGTTAGGATTTTGGATGTTTATGGTTTTCCATTGTTTCTATATAATAAATAGGCCCTCGAGCCTCATTGGAACATAGTTCAGAGACCTATAGCCACCACATCTCTTCTCAGAGATAAGCTACCAGCGCCCTAACTAGTTTATTTCCATTCTGTCTGTAAGTAAATTTCAGTTCTTTGATATTAATGAAATAAAGTGTTATTTCTGCTGCATATTTCTATTTATGGTTATATGTGTATTCTATTGCATTCCTACATAAACTAGGATCAGTGGTATCAGAGCGGTCTACTTGTTCTTGATCCTTCTTTGCATGTCCCCAACGAGGTCGGGGTAGAAGGAGTTAGGGCTCGATCTCGTTGAACCTTTGCAATATCATCCTCGAAAACCCCAACGGCTGCCCATGGGGGACAAAAATAAAGATGAGGGATCAGGAGATCCTATCAAAATATTGCTCAAGGTGGCGCTCAAAAAACAAAGGAACACGATGATGGATAACTTTGCCTAAATACTTCAACGACTACCCCTTGGCGACGCATCTACATCCAATAAACACTCTGGAGGTGCGACTCCATTTAAGGTATAAGTAAACTTTGAAATTCCCATATTTGATGTTCAAATAGATGCGGATGTCATATATATATGGTTGAATCTATTAGAAGGATATTTCTCGGTTCATGACTTTTCCGACGGGGAGAAGATTATTTTGCACTCCTCAAAGCTACCCCCAATGTCAAGGACTGGTCAGAAACCTACTATGAGAAAAAGGACGCGAAATAACCCTCTTTGCTCTCAGCCATACCCACTTGGAATTCTTTCTCAGACACCATCAAGGAACAATACTATCCCGTGGGGAGATATGAGGACAAGTACATACAATGGACCACGTTGCAGAAACAAAGGGATCAAGATGAGCATGAGCTGACAAATAAGTTCCATACCCTGCGCACAAAGTTGGGTATCAAAGAATTAGAGAAACATTTGGTGCTAAAGTATTGAATTTTTTTGCACAAATAAATTTAGGAGGAAATGGAGTTCCTCGACATATCCTTGCTTGGTACGACATACCAGTATGCTGCAAATATTGAGCAGAAATTGAAACAGAGGAAGTGAGACTTTGGATTTGCAAATCAAAAGCAAGGGAAAGGGGCCCCCAAACTGCAGAGCAAAGGAAAAATCCAAGGCATGAAGGCCCAAGACAACCTTCCAAAGCCACAAGCAAAGAAAAACACTACAAAGCCAAAGAAGGACACAGGAAAGTGGTGTGAGTTCCATAAGAGCTCCACTCACAACAAAAGTGAGTGTTAGAACAAGAAGTTACTAGTGGCCAAGATGAATCAGAACCTAACAAGGGGAATGACAAAGGGAAACACATTATTGATGCGGAGGCCAATGCCATTGTTGCCATTGCAAAGATCCGGAAGGAGGAACTGGAAGATCCAAAGGAGGAAGAGCGTGTCTTCCACTCCCAAATGTGGGTAAAGAGTTCCCCGCTATAGTTCATTGTCGACAATGGGAGCCAAAAGAACCTCATTTCAGTAGATGTTGTGAAGTAGTTGGACTTGCCTACCACAACACACCCACATCCATACACCATCGCGTGGCTTCACCAAGGACAAGATCTCCATGTCAGCCAGTAGTTTCGCCTTCCCTATAGCATCAAGCCCTTCACGGATGAGGTATTATGTCAAATTTATCCTCTTGATGTTTCTAATGTATTATTAGGCCAACCATAATTGTGGAAGTGACATGCTGTGTATGAGTCCCGACCTCACGCTGTTATTGTTACTTTTGGAAATAAGCTATATAGGATACCAGAGGTACCACCGCCTGCCACTATCTCTTTGGTTACTGCAAAAAAATGCAGTAAGCTTATTTTCCAAACCAAGAAATTTGTCTTCCTAATGGTCCTCCCCTAGGGAAGGAAGAAGACTATGGCCATGACCTCCAGACAGGGCTCCTCTGCACGACAACAACAAATGGACAAGGTTATGGAGGAGTACAGGGACATCTTCACCTCACCCACAGGGGTTACTCTGCACTGTCAGGTCATGCATCCCATTGATCTGATCCTAGGTGCGCCACTACCCAATGGACCGATCTATCGGTGGTCTGTTCTGGATAACAATGAAATCAAGAGGAAGATTCAAGAGCTTCTACAGAAAGGTCACATCCGGCCAAGTTCAATGCCCTGTGGGAGCTTGATCGTGTTGGTACAGAAGAAGGATGGGACTTGGAGACTCTGTATTGACTATCGGGCACTGGAAAATATCAATGTACGGAATAGGAACATGATCCCACGAATTGATGACCTTCTAGACCAACTCAAAGGGGTGAAATATTTCACGAAGTCTGGGTATCACCAGGTACCAATCGAACCCTTCGATGTGTGGAAGACATCCTTCAAAGCCAAGGAGGTCCTTTTCGAATGGTTAGTCATGCATTTTGGGTTGACAAATGCTCTCGCAATCTTCATGAGGTTGATGGATGACATCTTGCGGCCATTTACCAACTCATTTTTAGTGGTGTACTTTGATGACATTCTGATCTTCAGCCAGACTTGGGAGGAGCACCTCCACCACATCCGAAAATTCCTCCAAACACTGTGGAAACACAAGTTGTGTGCCAATTTCGAGAAGTGCACTTTTTTCATGACCCAGGTTAAATATCTAGGATACATTATTCATGAAAGGGGGGTGCATGTGGGTCCAACCAAGATCTAATTCATTCGGGATTGGCCGGCCCCAACCACTCTAACAGAGCTTCATAACTTTCTGGGTCTTGCTAATTTCTACCGTCAACTCCTGTTGGGATTCTCTCATATCACATGGACCTTGAGTCAAGTCACCAAGAAAGGAGCGAAAGAAAATTTCTTTTGGTCGGAATCTCAACAGAAGGTGTTCGTAGAATTGAAACATTGCCTCTATTTTTCCCTAGTGCTCACATTACCAGGATTGCAACAACCATTTGAGACCAAGACAGATGCCTCTGACTATGATATTGGGGTAGTTCTTACTCAACGAGGGCTTCCAATGGCATATCATAGTGAGACATTGTCCGACACAGTTCACAAGTATCCAACTTATGAAAAAGAAATGTATTCCATTGTGCAAACTTGTTGACAATGGAAGCATTATATTCTTGGGAAGGAAACAATCATCCACATATACCACCGAACCTTTCAGTTCATACAGACACAAGGGAAGCTGCAGAATGATCGCCATAAGAAGTGGTCCACATATCTGCAACAGTTTCATTTGAACATCAAGTACAAGAAGGGTAGCACCAATAATGTTGCAGACTCACTCAGCCGACCATCGATCATGGTGCTAACCACTGTTATCAACTCTTCTAGGAATGAGACTTCTAATTGGTTGCTTCTCTACAAGATCGATCCAGAATTCGGCCACACATACAAGGCATTCTTGGTGGGTATGCAAGTTCAAAAATTTCACCTCCAAGATGAACTGTTGTGTCACCTTGGACAACTTTGTGTTCCTTCAAGCGAGCATGCTAAGATGATATGGGAAGCACACTACAGTCGATTCGTTGGGCATTTCGGGGTCAAGAAAACAATAGGAAAACCTATTTCTATTGTTCGAACCTTTGACAGCATGTGGGGAAGTACATCAGATCCTGCATTTCGTGCACCATTGCCAAACCAACCATCAAAAATCAAGGGCTCTACACTCCATTACCTACCCCTAGTCAACCTTGGGACTCCATCTCCATGGATTACATGTTAGACCTTCCTTCTACTAAGCATGGAAACGACTGTGTTTTAATGGTCGTCGACAGATTCTCGAAGATGCCCATTATGGCAGCCTGCAAGAAGAATATCATAGTAGAATCCACTGCTAAACTCTTCTTTGAACATGTGTAGGTGCACTTTGGGATCCCATAGTCTATCATATCATATTGGGACAGCAGGTTCTTCAACACATCTTGGTCCAGCCTCTGGCTAATGTGAGACACCAAACTTAGCAAGTCCATAGCTTTCCATCCCCAAACTGATGGCCAGATAGAGGTTGTCAACATGATGATTGTACATATTCTGTGATTGTAGAATTCAAAGCATCCACACACATGGGATGAGAGCCTCCCCCATGTAAAACATAGTTATAATCGGGCTCTCCATAGATAAACCAGCCACAGTCCCTTTCAGGTGGGCTTGGGATTCCAGCCGCTATGTTTGATTGACTTAGCCATGCCATTTGCAACTGCTCGGGCTGATTCGGCTCATGTCCAGTATGGAGCTCACAAAGCGAACATATTCATAGAGCCCATTCAGCACATCTGCCAATAGGTTCATGAAATATTGGATAGAGCCAATGCTAAGTACAAGCAACAACATGATCAACATCGGGTGCCATACAACTTCCAGGTGGGTGACAAAGTGTGGCTAAATTTGCAGAAGGAGCGTCTCACTGGACCTGACTGCAAGCTTTTCTTGCTCTGATATGGGCCATAAACCATCAACAAGGTTGTAGGGAACAATTCCTTTGAGCTCAGTATTCCACCATTCCTTTGTCTGCACCCAACGTTCAATGTGGACTGCTTTCGTCCCTACTTCCCACCTCTACTAGACACCTATGAAATTGCAGAACAAATCACACCAACAGAGTTAAAACCACATTGCATGGAATAGGCCACCATATATTGTATCGTGAACATGAAAATCAAGAACATTCGCCAACAGAAGGTCCAACTGTATCGGGTTGTCAATGCTGGCCAAATCCTGCACTAAGGCAAGTGGTTCACCAAGGACCAAGTTCAGCAGAAGTTTCCTCATCTCATGGAGGAACTCAATGTGATAGGGACCATTGCTTCCTAAGGGGGGAGGAATGATCTAGGTGGATATTGGTGGCCACTCACCTATTCCACTTATGGCCCCGCCATTGTCTCTTCCAGTTTTTTAGTTTCGGCACAACTTACTACTTTTAGCAATTTTTCGGGTCCTGAACTTTCGTAGCCATTTTGAGGACCTGAACGACATTTTTTAGGCATCGCACATTCACTTAATATGATTCCGTTCTGGATTCCTCGGATATATATTTCTAATGATGTATCATGTGCGTCAAATGGAGATAGTATGCCAATGTTACGACCTTGGGACTTTGAAACACCAATTTACCCAAATGGGACCCATAGTTTTGGCGCTTCATCTCCTAGGTTAGGTTTTTGGATGTTTATGGTTTTCCATTGTTGCTTTATAATAAATAGGTCCTAGAGCCTCATTGGATCACATTTCAGAGGCCTAGAGTCGCCACATCTCTTCTTAGAGATAAGCTACCAATGCCCTAGCTAGTTTATTTCCATTCTGTCTGTAAGAAAATTTCAGTTCTTTGATATTAATGAAATGAAGTGTTATTTACACTGCATATGTATATTTATGGTTATATGTGTATTCTGTTGCATTCCTGCATAAATCCAGATCAATGGTATCATAGAGGTCTACTTTTTCTCGATCCTTCTTTGCATGTCCCAAACGAGGTCAGGGTATAAGGAGTTAGGGCTCGATCTGGTTGAACCTTTGGAAGATCAGCCTCACAAACCTAGATGGATGCCCATGGGGGATACAAAGAAATATGAGGGATCATGAGATCCTATCAAGATATTGCACGAGGACGCCCTCGAAAAACAAAGGAACACGATGATGGATAAATTTTCCTAAATCCTTTAATGACTGCCCATCGGCGATGCATCTACATCCAACAACCACTCTGGAGGTGTGACTCCCTTTAAGGTACAACTAAACTTTGGCATTCCCATATTTTAGGGTCAAATAGATGTAGATTCTATAGAAAAATGATTGAATCTATTAGAAGGATATTTCTTGGTTCATGACTTTTCCGACAGGGAGAAGATTATTTTTTCACTCCTCAAAGTTGTCCCCCATGTCAAGGACTAGTGGGAAACCTACTGTGAGAAAAAGGACGAGAAATAACCCTCTCTATTCTCAGCCGTACCCACTTGGAATTCTTTCCAAGACACTATGAAGGAACAATACTATCCCGTGGCGAGGTATGAAGATAATTATATACAATGGACCACACTGCAGCAACAAAGGGATCAAGATGTGCATTAGTTGACAAGTATTTTCCATACCCTATACACAAATTTGGGTATCAAATATTCATAGAAAAATTTTGTGCTAAAGTATTGAAGTTTTTTGCACAAATATATTTAGGATGAAATGGAGTTCCTCGACATCTCCTCGCTTAGTAAAGCATACTGGTATACTACCAAGATTGAGCAGAAATTCAAACAGAAGAAGCGATATTGTGGATCTACAAATAAAAATCAAGGGAAAGGGGCCCCCAGACCATGGGAAAAAGGAAAAAGCCAAGGCATGGTGGCCCAAGATAACCTGCCAAAGAAACAAGTAAAGAACAACATCGTGATGCCAAAGAAGGACAGACGAAAGTGGTATGAGTTCCATAAGAGCTCCACTCACAACACAAGTGAGTGTTGGGCCAAGCAGTCACTGGTGGATGAGATGAGGGCTTCTAAATTAGATGCATGCTCTGAATTTGAATCAGAACCTGACAAGGGGAATGACAAAGGGAAACAAATTATTGAGGCGGAGCCCAATGCCACTGTTGCCACTGTGAAGATCCAGAAGGATGGACCAGAAGATCCAGAGGAGGAGGAGCGTCTCTTCCACTCCCATATGTGGGTAAAGGGTTCCCCGATATAGTTCATTATCGACAATGGAAGGCAAAAGAACTGCATTTCAGCAGATTCTCTGAAGCGGTTGGGCTTGCCGACCACATCACACTATAATATTCCCGAATGGGAAAAGCAGGAATATAGCGCAAAATGATGGAACAATAACACAGATAATAATTTATGAAGCAAGAGGCCAATATGGAGACCTTTCATATGTATTTACAGCAAAAAAATATATGTAAAATATGGCCCATAAGATGCATAACAGGAAATACAAGTCTCCAATGGACAAAAATCATGAAATAAGAGGTGCTGCAACCATGTATAAAAGCTAGAAAAACCTTACAGCATTATTTTATTAGCTCTGCAATAGTAGTAGATAATACGTCAGATCTATATCTGATATCTGCTCCAACATTTAGATCTATATCAGATCCATGCACTATGCAAGCTCCTCTATAGAACCCCCATGGGGTTTTTAGCAAAACATCAAGTACAAGATGTAGATCTGAGATCTAAGACTGCAGATCTACTGAAAATTATAGATCTGAAAGTGTGGCTGATGTGATATGAGAAATAGAATAGCCTCCTCCAATAGATCCTCAAAGTGAAGGGCAGATCCCCATCACTAGAAAATCAACTCTCCAAATGGTGTTCCAAACCACCTTGCAACTCCACCTACAGAAATAATGTAGATCTGGAAATAAACTGCACTGTAGGGATCAAAATAAGGTTGGAATAATGCCAATATCTGAAAATAAGCTCCAAAGCCTTCAATATTTTCCTCCCAATGATGTGGAAACCTCCTCCACTGAAAAGGAGCACTGAAATGGCCTAGATCTGAAATATCTAGTCTCCACTTGCTGCGGCTTGCAAAAAAAACCAAACCCTCAACAAGATATGCGTAGTAGTTGAAAGAAGAAGCTTGGCCCTAAGCCAGATAGTGGAAAATGTAATACAAACTCTCCCAAGAGCTACTCAATGGGAAGAAGTGGGATTCTTGATCAGGAACACCCAATGCTAAACAACATTCAATATTTTCTAAATAATAAGAGAAAGATATATGTCTAAACAGATCATATATTCAGAAATATCATATACATCAACAACCTTCTAATGCCTTTTATAAGTCAAGAGCTTGCAAACCCTAAAACCCATCCAATCACAACACTCCTTTAACACAAAGCATCTCCATCTAAAACTAGATTGTACCTCATTGATGGCCACTCCTCCGTGACAACGTTGTAGATTTGGTCAAGGTTGGCCCAGTCAAAGTGATCCAGCCCCTTTCACACCAAGGGTGCTTCAATTAAGCTACCAATATTTGTCTCTTTCACATTTGGCATTGATTTATTCATGATTAAGGATAAATATGGACCTCCTTTTCCCTCTTATTCTTTAAAAAAAGCATAAAAACAAAAATGAATATTCCAATTAGCTCATGACCAATTGGGAATATTACATTCCTCCCTTCCCAAATTTTGCTTGTCCTCAAGCAACTGATAAGGTGAGTGTTGCAACTCTTTCCTTCCTCCATTGGTGACACCCACATGTGATAAGCTTCCCGCATAAGCTAAGTGTTCACCAATCCATCCCTCCATGAATTTCTCCTCCAAAGTTCTCATGAGATGCAAGTAATCCATCCCATAAGGAGACAATAGTTCAAATGAAACAAAAATGGTTTTCCCAATGTTCTCCCTAAAACATGTAGCATAAGGTACATGGAGAATCTCCATCCCATAGGGCACATACATACCTCCCATCCTCCCTCCATACATTCCCATAAAAATTAAAAGTACATCATCAATGTATGGGATCAAAACTACATACATACGGACATAAATTTGTGCATATGGAGGTGGGTCATAGTCCCACATGTGGAACCAGCACAGTGCATCTCCTGACTGCATCAGATCATGATGTGGTAAGTGGTTTCCCCATCACTTACTTTCTACCTAAGTCATCTCACTATGGCTGAAAGTGTGAGATATATTTGGTGCCTTAGGAATGCACCCATCATGAAACAAAATCTTCCTTTGATCTCCAAGGGAGTGGCCATGTTCAGAAATTTTTGTGGCCCAATGTTGGCCATGAGGTTTATATGGTATAATTCTCCTCCTTGGAGCTATGGCTTGCATAAAAATAGTAAAATAATGCATATTCTCATCAAATAAAACATTGGGTACACATGCATATCTTTCACCAACATTTCTCCTCATCCAAATGGAGTGGCTGAATTAACTCCTTTATAGAGTTATGTTGCTTCCCCAACTCCACATGGTTCATGCATCTTTGAAAATGCTGATATAGTTCTCCTTCAAAGCCCTTCCAAGTGTAGCTTCTCATGATGATGTTGTAGAATTTCATGGAATATGTGTGGCTAAAAAATAACTCTTCATAAGCTCTTTGTAGCAACTTATCCTTGAGGTTGGAGGCTCTAGATAAGAAGATCCTAGCATGATAATAGATGACTCCTTCTTGGAATGAATAACCCTCTTCTTGTAGCTAGTCATCAAGTATCATGCATGTGTGAAGATCCTTGGAATAATCCACCGACAGTTGGGATTTCCAATATGGATCAATCTCCCATAGTGAAATTGTTGATGATCTATCAAAAATAATGTCTGTCATATGGATGTTCTCCTCCTTGACATCTCCCATGCCAAAGGTATATGTTGGAATGTTGGTATCCCCTCCTTGCTGCCATTCTTGCATATGCACATGCTCAAGTAAATATTGAGGCTTTTGAAAGTTAGTCTCCCATGGGAGGCTATCATCTATCCAATACCTCATTGGTTTAATCAAAGCATGCATGTGTGGCCACCATCTTCTATTATGTATGGAAGGTTTCTCTCTAAGTGAGATCATCTTCTGATTTTCTGTAGCCAAGGAATGGTCTCCTTTCCCCTTGATGGTGTCATCCTCCAATCTTGCAACATATCCTCTTAGCACAGTATGAGATGAGAGAGTGGAAAATGGTGATAGTGGAAGTATATCTCCCCCCTCCTTAGGCTCACCCATGCCCCTCAGCGTTGTATTTTGGTCTTCTAATGCTCCCATCCTTCCTGGATCTATGAAAGGAGCATCAAGATGTGAGACATATTCCACAAAATTTGAATCAGGTGGTCTCCTAGGGAGTTTACCACAAGATAATGATGTATCATGGATCATCCTCATGTGCATAATAGATGGGATCATCATATCCCTGCTTCCACTGCACAAATCCATCTATGTTTCTTGTGTGGAAGTTTCATGATCATTGGGTATCACTATTAAGGATGCAAGAGTGCCTATAATTGGAGAAATTGCACCATCCTCACCTCCAGGTGGTGATGGATCATCTCCTACTATGCCAGCATTGTGGCTCCTCCTTTGTTCTTCTTCTTCTTCCTCCTCATCATCTGAGAATACCTCTATGTAATGTGCTTTTCCAGCTACGCATCTATGTCTAGGTGCCCATGATTCTTGGCAAGTGAAGTAGAGATTCCTTCTTCTTAGATCTCTCTGAACATCATCATCCAGAGGGTTTTTATTTTGACTCTCCTTAGAAGGAGCAACCTTTTCTTCTTTTCCATTTGATGGAAAAGAGGGCTTTTGCTAAAAAGTTGCCTTTTCTTTTGGAAAGGCATCTTGAACGTCTCTAGCCCTTTCAATAGCATTATGTGGGGTAGTGGGCTTGGTAGATTTAACCAACCCATGAAGAGGTTCATCTAACCCATCAATGAACATGTACACCCTTCTTGCTATAGAAAAATTAGGAACCATAACAGAAAGTCTTAAAAATTCAAAGATGTAAGTTTTTGCAATACCTGATTTTTTCAACTTTGCAAGGCTCATGAATGGTGCTTTTGGATCTCTTCTATCAAATCTCTCCACAAGCCTTCTAGTGAACTCTACATAAGCGGTCACATTGACATGACCCAATATAGACAAGCCATGGAACTACTAGTCATGTGCTTCACCCTCAAAGTGCAGTGTTGCAATCTCAATGGCTTCCATTTCTGGAACCTTGTTCAACTGAAAGTAGATGTCAGTTTTTGTACCCATGATTTGGTAGTGCACTTGAATGACCCATCAAAATTGGGTAAAAGGATTCTGCCCATAGTATGGTGTCGATCATGATTCTGAATGAATCCACCACTTCTATGATGATGCCTTGGTCTTCTATTATCCTTTACCTGAAAAAACTCCTGAAAACTCAAGTGATCTTTGAACCTCTGAGTTTGAGATTCATATTCTATAAAATAGTCTTCAAGGGATTATTTCTCTTGAAACCCTTCATTTCCCACAACCAAAAATGTAGGCATGGTAGAGCGTTGGGAAACTTGTGGTTGATGCACTAGTTGATCATTCCAGTAGTCAGACATGCCAGACCCTTCTCCATGATTAAATCCTTTAGGGGATTCCTTGAATATGTCCATTCTCATCTCTTTGATCTCTCTAGCAATTTCTTGCATGGCTCTAATAAGGATCTTAGGGAACTCATTCTATTCATCTTCACCTCTAGATAAAGGGGTTTTACCCTTGTCTTCTTTCTCATCAGTATTATAAAATATTCTATGTCTTCTCTTTTTATACCTCTTTTCTCTATCAATAAGAGACTCTCCTTCTTCAGATGACATATTGGCTTTTAGAATGCACAAGATGTGTCAATATGATTCTCCGATATCACTGTAATATTATCGAATGGAAAAAGCAGGAATATAGTGCAAAATGATGGAACAATAATGCAGATCATCATTTATGAAGCAAGAGGCCAATATGGATACCTTTCATATGTATTTGCAACAACAAAATATATGTAAAAGATGTCCCATAAGATGCATAACAAGAAATACAAGTCTCCAATGGACAAAAATCATGTAATAAGAGGTGCTGCAACCATGTATAAAAGCTAGGAAACCTTTATAGCATTATTTTATTGGCTCGCAATAGCAGTATATTATACATCAGATCTAAAGCTGATATTTTCTTTAAAATTTAGATCTATATCAGATCCATGCACTATACAAGCTCCTCTATAGAACCCCCTTGGGGTTTTCAGCAAAACACCAAGTACAAGATGTAGATCTAAGATCTAAGACTGTAGATCTAATAAAAATTATAGATCTGGAGAGTGTGGCTGATCTGATATGAGAAATAGAATAGTCTCCTCCAATAGATCCTCAAAGTGAAGGGCAGATCCCCATCACTAGAAAATCAACTCTGCAAATAGTGTGCCAAACCACGCTGCAACCCCACCTACAGAAATAACATAGATCTGGAAGTAAATTGCGCTGTAGGGATAAAAATAAGGTTGGCCTGATGCCAATATCTGAAAATAAGCTCCAAAGCCTTCAATACTATCCTCCCAATGAAGTGGAAACCTCCTCCACTGAAAAAGAGCACTAAAATGACCTAGATTTGAAAGATCTAGTCTCCACTTGCTGCAGCTTGCAAAAAAAACCAAACCCTCAACAGTATCTGCGTTGTAGTTGAAAGAATAAGCTTGTCCCTAAGCTAGATAGTGGACAATGTAATAAAAAATATCCCAAGAGCTACTCAATGGGAAGAGGTGGGATTCCCGATCAGGAACATCCAATGCTAAACAAAATTCAATCTCAGCTAAACAACAAGAGAAATATATATGTCTAAACAAAATATATATTCAGAAATATCATAAACATCAACAACCTTATAATGTTGTCGTCCTCTTCCTTTTATAATTCAAGAGCTTGCAAACCCTGAACCCCATCCAATGATAACACTCCTTTCACACAAAGAATCTGCATCTAAAAATGCACTGTACCTAATTGATGGCCACTCCTCCATGACAGTGCTATAGATTTGGTCAAGGTTGACCCAATCAACGTGATCCATCCCCTTTCACACCAAGGGTGCTTCAATTAAGCTGCCAAGATTTGTCTCTTTCACATTTGACATTGATTTATTCATGATTAAGGAGAAATATGGACCTCCTTTGCCCTATTATTCTTTAAACAAAGAAGAAAAACAAAAATGAATATTCCAATTATCTCATGACTAATTGGGAATATTACACACACCCACAGTGATACACCATCGGGTAGTTTTACCAAGGACGAGATCTCCATGTCAGCGAGCAGCGCCACCTTCCCTATAGTATCAATCCCTTCACGGATGAGGTATTATGTGACATTGCTCCTCTTGATGTTTCTGATGTATTATTAGGCCAACCATACTTGTGGAAGTGACATGATGTGTATGAGTCCCGACCTCGTGCTATTATTGTTACTTCGAGAAATAATTTGTACATGATACTAGAGGTACCACCACCTACCGCTATCTCTTTGATTGCTGCAAAACAATGCAGTAAGCTCATTTCCCAAACCAGGAAATTTAATTTCCTGATGATCCGCCCCCAGGGAAAGAAGAAGATTGTGGCCATGACCTATAGACAGGGCTCCTCTACATGACAACAAAAAATGGAAAATGCTGTGGAGGAGTACAGAGACATCTTCATCTCACCCACAGGGGTTCCTCTGCAAAGTCAGGTCAAGCACCCCATTGATATGACCCGAGGTGCACTGCTACCCATTGGACCGATCTATTGGGGCTTTTTTCTAGAGAGTGATGAAATCAAGAGGCAGATTCAGGAGTTGCTGTAGAAAATTCACATCCGACCAAGTTCATCTTCCTGTGGGAGCCTGATTGTGTTGGTACAAAAGAAGGATGGGACTTGGAGACTCTGTATTCACTATCGGGCGTTGGACAAGATCACTGTCCGGAATAGGTACCCAATCCCACGGATTTATGACCTTCAGGAAAAGCTCAAAGGGGTGAAATATTTCAGCAAGATTGACATGAATTATGGGTATCACCAAGTACCAATCGAACCCTCCGATGTGTGAAAGAAAACCTTTAAAGCCAAGGAGGGCCTTTTCGAATGGCTAGTCATGGATTTCGGGTTGATGAATGCTCCCGCAACCTTCATGAGGTTTATGGACGACATATTACATCCATTCACCAACTCATTTTTATTGGTGTACTTGCATGAAATTTTGATCTTCATCCAGACTTGGGAAGAGCACCCCCATCACATTCGACAAGTCCTCCAAACATTGCGGCAACACAAGTTCTATGCCAATTTGGAGAAGTGCACTTTTGGCATGACCTAGGTTCAATATCTGGGATACATTATTGATGAAAGGGGGGTGTATGTGGATCCAACCAAGATCCAAGCCAATCGGTATTGGACAGCCCCAACCACTCTAACAGAGCTTCGAAGCTTTCCGGGTCTTGCTAATTTCTACCGCCAATTTGTTTTGTGATTCTCTCATATCACTTGGCCCTTGAGTCAAGTCACCATGGAAGGAGTGAAAGAAAAATTATTTTGGTTGGAATCTCAACACAAGGCATTCGTAGAATTGAAACATCGCCTTTGTTCTACCCCAGTGCTCACATTACCAGACTTGCAACAACCATTTAAGATCGAGACAGATGCCTCTGAATATGCTATTGGGGCAGTTCTTACTCAACGAGGGCATCCAGTGGCATATCATAGTGAGACATTGTTCGACACAGTTCGTAAGTATCCTACTTATGACAAAGAAATTTATTCCATTGTGCAGGCGACAAAAAAGAATTAAATTATGAGGAAGGAAACAATCATCCACACAGACCATCGACCCCTGCGGTTCATACAGACACAACGGAAGTTGCAGAATAATCGCCATCAGAAGTGGTCCACATATCTGCAATAGTTTATTTGAACATCAAGTACAAGAAGGGTAGCACCAATAATGTTGCAAACTGCCTCATCCAACCACTAATTATGGCGCTAACCACCGTTCTCAACTTTTGTGGGAACGATACTTCTGATTGGCCGCTTCTCTACAAGAGTGATCCAGAATTCGGCCACACATACAAGGCACTCTTGGGGGGTACACAAGTTTCAGTTTTTCACCTCTAGGATGCACTGTTATGTCACCTGAGACACCTTTTTGGTCCTTCAAGCGAGCGTGCCAAGATGATATGGGAAGCACACTACAGTCGAGTTGTTAGGCATTTCAAGGTCGAGAAAACAATGGCAATACTACAAAAGTATTTGTATTGGCCGAACCTTCGACAGGATGTCGGGAAGTACATCAGATCCTGCACTGCTTATGCCATTGCCAAATTGACCATCAACAAGCAAGGCCTCTATACTGTGTTACCTCCCCCTAGTCAATCTTGGGAATCCATCTCCATGGATTACATGTCAGGCATTCCTTCTACTAAGCATGGAAATTACCGAGTTTTCATGGTCATCGACAGATTCTTGAAGATGGCCATTATGGCAGCATGCAAGAAGAATATCACAGTAGAAGCCACTGCCAAACTCTTCTTTGAACGAGTGTGGGTGCACTTTGGGATCCCACGGTTTATCATATCATATCGGTACAACAGGTTCCTTAGCACATTTTGGTCTAGCCTCTAGTCAATGCTGGACACCAAGCTCATGAAGTCCACAACTTTCCATCCCCAAACTGATGACCAGGCAGAGCTCGTCCACTGGATGATTGTACACATTTTGCGCATGTAAAATTCAAAGAATCCACGCACATGGGATGAGATCCTCCGCTATGTACAACACAGTTACATCTGGGCTCTCCACAGCTCAACCGACAACAGCCCCTTTGAGGTGGGCTTTGGATTCCAACCACTATGTCCCATTGACGTAGCCATGCCATTTGCGGCTACTCATGCCAATTAGGATCATGTCCAGTCTGAAGCTGACAAAGCAAACATCTTCATCGAGCATATTCAACACATCCACGAAAAAGTTCATGACATATTGGACAGAGCCAATGCTAAGTACAAGTAATGACATGATCAACATTGGGTGCCACTCAACTTCCAAGTGGGCAAAAAATTGTGGCTACATTTGCAGAAGGAGCACCTCACTAGACCCCACCGCAAGCTTAACCTGCTCCAATATTAGTCGTACACCATCACCAAGGCTTTAGGAAACAATGCCTTCAAGCTCAGCATTCCACCATTCCTTGGTCTGCACCCAGTATTCAATGTGGACCGCCTTTGTCCCTACTTCCCACCTCTACTGGACACCTTTGACATTGCAGAACAACTCACACCAATAGAGTTAAATCCGTACTGCATGGAACAACCCATCACAGATTGTATCATGGACGTGCAAATCAAGAACACTCGCCAAAAAAGATCCAACTGTATTGGTTTTTCAAAGCTGGCTAACTCCTGCACCAAGGCAAGTGGTTCACCAGGGACCAAGTTCAACAAAAGTTTCCTCATCTCATGGAGGAACTCAACACAATAGGGACCATTGCTTCCTAAGCGGGGAGGAATGATACAGGTGGATATTGGTGGCCACCCGCCTATTCCACTTGGGGCCCTACCATTGTTTCTTTTAGTTTTTCAATTTCGGCACAACTTACTATTTTTAGCAGTTTTTTGGGTCCTGAACTTTCGGAGCTGTTTTGAGGCCCTAAACGACATTTTTTGGGCATCGTGCCTCTGGAAAATATTATTCCATTTTAGAATCAATATTTGTGGTCAGAAGTTGTAGTCCTTGGATAGATCTTTCTAACGATATATCATGTGTGTCAAATAGAGATAGTATGCCAAAGTTACGACCCCGGGAAGGTAAAACATCACTTTACCGAAACGGGGCCTATAGTTTTTGCGGTTCATCTCCTAGCGTTATTTTTTTTTATGTTTAGGGTTTTCCATTGTTTCTCTATAATTAATAGGCTGTCGATCCTCATTGGAACACAGTCCAGAGGCCTGTAGCCTCCACGTCTCTTCTCAGAGATAAGCTACCAACGCCCTAGCTAGTTTATTTCCATTTTGCCTGTAAGCAAATTTCAGTTCTTTGATATTAATGAAATGAAGTGTTATTTCCATTGCATATTTGTATTTATGGTTATACGTGTATTTTTTTGCGTTCTTGCATAAATCTGGATCAGCTACGGGTATTACAAAACATTATCGTTTTTCTATGTCACTGACCATGTGCACGTTGACGCATCCCTTGGGAAAGTCCTTGTGAAAATCGTTTTCCTCCACCTTTGAGGTGCCATTTCCATCATGGTGACCTCATAATTGAATGAATAATTCTAAAATGAGGCAAATGATCATGATACTTATCATTTCCTTGACATGATTTCCGCATTTTGTCTTTTTGTCTCCCTTGTGCACTGCACCACCTCAATGGCTTGTAATTCTCAACTTTTAGAAATTAAATTTATGACATTTAGTTATGCACAGAAATCGAGGACGTTTGACATATTCAACATTAAAACCAACACATTGATTCACATGGTAGGTAGAGAAGAAGAATTCCTTCCCATGCAATGAGGAAGAAAATAAGATGTTTTTAATTTCATTGCATTCCTAGTCTCCAACATTTTGATTAGTTTTTTTAAATGCGAACGTTTTATCATCTAACACATTTAATCGATCGTCAAATTCTAATATATATATATATATATATATATATATATATATATATATATATATATATATATATATATATATATATATATATATATATATAAACTTGAAAAGGATTTAAATTTTTATATTAAGAAAACTAAACAGATAAATGTGATAGTGCTTGGACGAGTTTCGAGAGTTGTTGCAGTTGGATCTTGGGACTTTATTAGTATTTGCATTTTATGATTCTATAAAAAATCTAATTTGAATGAAGGGGTTCTTATATATGGGTTGATTGAAATATTTATAGTCCGTAAGAAAATTAGTGGGGATGTTCAAAATTTATAGGTTTAGAGTTTGAAAATATTTAAAGCATTTGAATTTTGTCATTTATAAAATTAAAAGATATAATTCTAATAAATCTCCATTAAACTAGAAAAACCCTAAATTTGTTGCAAAATTGACTTACCAAAAAAACCTTAAAAGATGATTGCCTACTTTACCATGTTTAGATTTTTCCTAAAAATCTTTATTTGATATAATTTTAAATTAGTAGAGATTCATTTTCCATGAAAGCAGGAAAGATAGAAGTATTTTATTATTATTAAATTATATAGGTGATTTTAGGGTAAAGCTTACCAATCTATGCAAGATTAAAAGTTATAATTAATTAGTAAATAAATTAATATTTCCATTATTTAAATCAATTAAGATTTAAAAAATAAATAAATTCATATTATATTTTTGTATTGAAATTTGATTATGTTTTTGTCTCTTACATGGGGATTTATAGAATAATTTGGGTATTACTTTAATGTACATAAGAAGCATATTGTTTAGAATATTTTTGCAAATAAAAAAAATATATTATCATTATATTATATTGTACAATGTGTTTTTTCTTTTGGTAAGTTAGAAGGCATTCCATTATAGAAAATGTACAAAGATTACATTCCTATGTGCTTTATGATAGAGTAGTTGCTAGTTGTAAAAAAAGTGGGGGCAGGAAGAAGCATCTTCCCAGAAAGTAGAAACTAGACGTTTTCTTGGAAAATTCATTACTTTTAACATAGAGAACAACCAAAAAAGAAAAACAAGAGATGTAAATTTAGGTTGAAAAAGCTTTTTTAGATGTCTAGAAGATTGCCAAACTCATGGATATAATATTTTATGTGTTGTTTTGCATTATCATTTTGAGTAAAGTGATTTATGATGTACTATGAAAACCTACAAATATGTTTTGTTGCCGTCACCATTTTCAATGATTGTACTTCACTTTGATTTATGACCCCCATTTTATTAAAAAAATGTGATACACAAGAGTGAATGTGAAGCTCAAAGACAATTGCATCCTCCAAAATTCAATCTTCCAAACCAAAATTAGCTTATTATTTACTTGATTATAGAAACCATAATTAACTTATTATTTGCTTGACTATAAAAACCAAAATACAAAATTTTCAATTTAAAAATTCTATCAAACTTTTTTTATACTTTTTAAAACAATTACTAATTTACATGTTTTTTAATGTGATTCACCCAACCCAAACCAAACCAAACCAAACCAAACCAAACCAAACGCTCAAGGTAGAAATTGGCCATAGATGTAGATACGTTTAAGAGTGGATTCCCCACCACATTTAAAATATTCAAGTTGGAAATAAGTTCATGGATTGCGGCTCAAACATGGGACTCTGATTTTCAAAGTCAGAAACTAAACTATTACTAAAATGGATAGCTATTTGTGATTTGATATGGAAAGACTTCCATTACTTGATATAAAAAAAGATTTCTAAAATTATCAATGTTTATATGATTTAGAAAATGTTATTTATAAATAAGTAATTGATAACATAGAATGTAAGAAAAGTTATTAAATATATAAAATAATTTTTTTTTAAAGTTCGACACGTTATATTTGATGGACTCTTCATTTGTATTAGAGTATTTGATAAGATAGAAAGTATGAAAGGTATTATTTGTATTATAGTTATTGGTGATATACAAATTTGGAAATGTTTTTTTTCTTATAAATGAAATGGATTTTCCTTAAGGATGACATGTTATGCAATTTAATATTTAAAATAGAATTGACTTGTCATTTCTCATATATGATGACTTCATATAAAATCATAAGGATTTATAAATGTAGAATTTTTAAATGATATAGTGCATCAGAGTTATTAAGAATATAGAAAATCTGGAAATATTTTAATATATAAATAAAAAAATTTGTGAATATTAGGTATTTTAAATTATATAAAAATGTATGTCTTATTTAAAAAGTATGAAAAGGTTTTAAATATTGATCTGTAAATTTTCAATATTTAGTTATATTTATCATTTTAATAGATTAATATACTTTTAAAGTGAGATAAGGAAACATCAAAGAGAGTATAGATTATAGATTATATGGGTTAGGTTTAAGTTAATTCAAAAAGGAAAAGAAAAGAAAATGTTTTATGATTAATTTAATGAAGGGTTTTATGTTTTTATACATATTGATAAAGTTGTTATTGGTCCATATATTTTAGTTGATGATAACTTTTTATATCTACTTTTATAAATAATATGTTTGTTTTTTTTTAATATGAAATGAAGATTGGGCAAAATTGAAAAAGGTCAAAGATAGATATTTCAAAATATAGAGATAAAGAAAATGAAAAGCAAGTATTCATTAAGAGGCTATGAAAACATAACTCATACTTATAATTATACCTTTCATTATGATAAAAATAAAACTTTATGCATGAACATGAGGAAATAGAGAAAAGTTATGGATGAGGATTTCATAGCACATGGAAACATTACTAGGCATGTTGATAAAGATGCTTAAATTGAATATAATTATTATATAGTTGTTATAGTTATCTATTATCATATAAAGAGATCAATTATCAATTATTTAATAAATTCATTTACTTATTGTATAAAGAGATCTTTATTTTGATATATAAATACATTTTATTAGTACATATTCTCAAAAAAGATATAATTTATTATATTTTTAATTCTTTCTTTATATATTATCATCATTCAAAACATTTTCCTTTAGCAAAATACCTACTCAACACTAGAAATGAAGCTCAAGTGTTAATTATGATCCCTCTTTTTCATGAATAAGACTTATATACAAGAAAAGATTCCATGTAAGTAAATTAACTACTTTTATTAGTTCCGTCAAACAGATTGGGTGGGTAATTTTAATTCTCTTCCATTATTTCCATAAAATAGAGAGGGTGGATAATTTTAAGGTATGTTAAGGTACATCAACCTCATACATATATAGTTAAATAAATTAACACTATGAATACTAACATACTTTTCATAGGCTTGAAGTTGTTTGCCCATGTAAGACCAGTGGAGACATCATTGATTTCATTCTCCATTCACACTAATTAGTTTGACGAGTAAACGATGCTAGTTTTTTAGATTATATTGTCAATTAATTTTATGCTTTATTTAATTTGCATGCACACATATTTATGTGTAAGAATTTACTATTATTTTTTTAATTTATATTTAATGTAAAATAGATGTTTTAAATGGAAATCAAAGTTAGGAGTGTGTCCCTAATGGGATGTCGGTCTTCAAGACAAGATCGATATGTGGGCAATGAAGGGTCTTATATGGTATATGGGGTGGAGGAAAAATAATCTAACATCCCAACGTAAGTTGTAAGGTGAAAGAATTTGCGAGGTATGCAAGATTTTGTTTGTCCTCTGCGGGAAGGTGTGATGGTTAGGTAAGGTGATTAATGGTAAATGTTGGGTCTATTGTAGGTTATATTGGGTTGAGAGAGTGGAAGAAGGAAGACTTTGGTTCGAGCAGCTGCATTCAGTGTTTTAAAAAAAAATTGCGCTGGCTTGGAATCGATCGAGTTGAATGAGCCAGACCCATGCTTGGGTTGACTTGGTACAAAAACTAGGCCAAAGGCCGGTTTCGGTCACTGACTCGGCCATTTTGGTAACCAACGAGCTGGCTCGACCGAGATCAACTTAGCTCGGACGAGCGAGTCAAACTTGGGCCGCGACTCAAAAAGTGAGGAAAACATACTTGAAATTGGGTTTAATTTTGGTTTTTGGGTTTTGGTATGTCCTTCTAACCTCTCCCAAGCCTATAAAAGCTACCCAACCCCTCAGTGTTCTAGTGCTACTACTTCTATAGTTGCACTTGGAGAACTTGATGAGGAGGAGGAGCCATGGTTTTCCCCATCTCTCTCTGATTGAGAGTCTGAGGAAGAAGTTCGCTTCTCTAGAAATAGTGACTAGTGACTACTGATATTTTGTTATAGAGGCCATTTAGATCCTCCTTGGTTATGTGTTTTTCTTATGATCTCTATATATTACATGTATTGGACAATAAAATAGGTGCCATTTTGATATAATGGATATATTAATGAACCTAATTTGATCATATGTTGTCTTCTCTCTATATTATAATGCATTGTGTTTGGAAACATGAATTAAAATATTTAAAATTATGTTTTTTTGATAAAAAAATAAATATTTAATGTATTTTTTACAAAGACCAAGTCATTTAAATCAAACCAGTCGAGTCGATACCAAGTTGGAGTCGACCTTCAACCGGTTCCAAACCTGAGTCGGAGTTTTAAAACATTGGATCTAGTTTGGTTGGGTTCTTTGACCCTCGGGTAGTCTTGGAGTGGTGGAGAAAACGAAGATATTGCTTCCTCCACTGTGAACAGACAAAAAAAGCTTCAATTTTGAGTGCTTGTGTCGAGTTCACCGCCTCCGTTAGCGAGTTGTGGGAAATATGCATGTAAAGGTGGTCAGACTTGGTGTTCATTCTTGCAGTGCTCAATGGTTATTTATGTAAGTTTTATCTGTTGTTGGGGTGGTGCCTGGGTATTTTTTTTGTAGCGAGTTTCTCAATTGGGTGACTATCATTTTGTCTCGGAGGTCGCAAGGGGGTCTGTTGGTATTTTCTCAAATTTTACTTAGCTATGGTTAGGTTCTTAGGTCACTGTGCTTTGGGGTGAAGTTAGTCGGTCGACAACTCTTCTTCTAGGTGTTTCCCCTGACAACGGAGAGGAAGAGTTTTTGCTTTGGCGGGCACAAAATTTAATTGTGGCCAAGGTTATCTCCCTCCTGGCTGGTGTGTGGTGGCTAACAATTCCGATGGGAAGGCTCCTATTGGTTGATTGGGGGATGGCGTCGGCCTCACATTGGCTCATAATTTGTCAGGAGGTTGTGATAAGTGTTGTAGGTCTCATCTTAGGGGTGTCTTCTTGGTCATTAACCATGCAACATGTAACTTGAAGTTCTCGCTCCCAACCCCTATGAATGGTTGATTCATACAATAAAGGTAGCTTGGGTAGCGAGTTGGAAGTGGCGTTGTGGGATAGGGTTGTGGCAAGATGCAAGTGGGGAGAGCCTGTCATTGGTGGTGCAGACAGGTCATTGTCTAGTGCTCTATGTGGAAAAGGGGGTGTGGGTTTCGTATGTGGTGGACGTGCATCTTATGGTAGTAGGAATGAGTGTGGCGGTAGGAATCATAGTCGTGGAGTAAGTGTGTGGGGTCGAAGTAGAAGTCAGGGGTGTGTAGGTCTTCTAGGGTGTAAAAATGTTGGCTAGTATAATGATTCGGTCCCCTTCATTCAACGACCCCCGACCAGATGCTAACCTCCCGGTGGACCCCGCTTTCCATCGATTCGGCTGCCTCGGCCACCCCCTCCCCTCCGCTCCCCCACTACGACTCTCACACGCTCCAGTCTGCCACCCCACAACTCGAAGCTACCTACTGCCATCAATGCTCATCTCCAAACTCCCACTCATGTTCCAAGGTCATGTTCCATAACATATCAAAAAGGTGCACACAGGCGAATGTTCCATACCATATCCAAAAGGGTGTGCTAGCAACGGTGAATTCCAACAAACTACACAACGCCCCCAAAGAATTCGGCGCCCCCACAAAAGTCGGTAGTAGTCTACATGTATGGCATTTCCTTTACCCTAAATTTTATTAAATAATTTGACAGGTTTGACAAGTTTCTGGGCTATTTTCATTTTTTTATAAGCTAGTTAAATGCTTTTAAATTAAGAGAAAATTTAAACAGTCCAATAGGCACATAATTATGTGTATTATTGGTACCTTATACTTGTTTCGTTAGAGGAGCATAGCTACCATAACATCCTTTGATGAAAAAGTTTTTTATTTATTAGAATTGAGCTATAAAAATAGTCTTCCGAGCCTAATGAGATCTCATGTTTCTTTGTTTAATTTGATTGAATCAAAATAACTAAAGTTGATGTACCACTAAATTTGCAGCCAGTATATCCTGTAACCCATCATTCAACGTCTCAATTTTATGCAATGCAATTCTTTGAACATTACATTTTATTTAACTGCCCAAAAAATTCCCAACATCTTAAAAAATAGATAAATACAAGAAATGTGAGACTAAAGTTGTGACATAGTGGCATTCAATTCATGATCCAAGGAGATACAAAGTCTTGCACTTGTCCAAAAAATAGGGATTTTCCTAAACTCGTAATCATCATGATCAGAATTGAGCTATAAAAATAGTCTTCCAAGCCTAATGAGATCTCATGTTTCTTTGTTTAATTTGATTGTATCCAAATAAATAAAGCTGATGTGCCACTAAATTTGCAGACAATACAATCTTTAAAGAGAAGGTTGTTGTACCACTAAATTTGGAGACTATCTTGTAACCCATCATTTTGCTTCTCAATTTCATGCAATGAAATTCTCTGAACATTATAGTTTATTTAAATTCCCAAAACATTTCCAACATCTTAAAAAATAGATAAATATAAGAAATGTGAGACTAAAGTTGTGACATAGTGGCATTAGATTCATGAACCAAGGAGATACAAAGTCTTGCACTTGTCCAAAAACTAGGGATTTTCCTCAAAAACTCACTTGTAATCATCATGATCAGAATTGAGCTATAAAAATAGTCTTAGGAGCCTAATGAGATCTCATGTTTATTTGTTTAAGTTGATTGAATCCAAATAAATAAAGCTGATGTACCACTAAATTTGCAGACAATACAATCTTTAAAGAGAAGGTAGATGTGTTTCCTTTTTAAATTAAGAGAAAAATTAAAAATTCCACTTCGAGGACTGCAACCATTTCTTCCCTGAAGCAATCTACCATTACTATAGAATCCAGTATATCCTGTAACCCATCATTCTGCTTTTCATTTTTAGTGTGCACCCACATTACAAGGTCTTTACTCTCGTTACTAGCAATTGAATTGGAATCCCTTTCCCTACACTACCATGCTCCCCATGCTTCTTTCAATTTACTGGGTTTTTAAATTTGAGCATATCCATCAAATCCCTTCTATTTCATAGTGCACACGAAAAAATCATAATGTGCCCAACATAGAATTTTCACATTGTCATGACAAATCTCACCTTCAATTAAGAGTTTAAACTTTAAATCCTTAGAATAAGAAGTAACCTAGTATAATGGAAATAAAATAAGACTTAAAAATCCAAAAATTAACCAGACAAATGATAAATCTATTGATTCACAAAATTTAGCAAACCCCTAAAGTAGTCTAGAAGTGCAAGGATTGGCTTGGCTCACACATTAATCCCTTTTAATTTAACAGATTTCTAACTTATGATACAAATCTTGTAGGCATTGGAAAATTATTTTCTAGTGCCTACAAGATTTGTATCCTCGAAAAATACACTAGGACCAGGTTTAGAATAAATATGTCTTTCCTGGTTTGACTTAGCTGCTCTCTAAGATATGTTTTTATTTCTTTTCTTGCCATCCCCTTTTTTCCAATTAAAACCTTGTGGGGAAACTCAAGGGTTTCCTTTACACATTTGTGGATGGCATTCCATGTAAGCCATTTTGTGTATACTAGTTCACTTCACACAGATGTATCTGCTGGCACAAAACTAGTTAAATTCCCAAAAACATTGAAAACAACCAATTTAGATAACCCCTAGTTAATGGGAAATGGGAAATACAAACATTTATTTAATTTAATGTAAATTCAAAACTTTATATTATGAAAATATGTATGTATAAGTTATGTCAAGGAGTGAATACTTGACTAGCTCGAGCTTGCCTGAGCAGAAATCAAACTTAGAAGAATGGTCATGGATCAGATTGTAATGTCCAAAAAGACATGGATTGAGCTATTGGTAGCCAGGCTTGTTACAAAAGATACAAATTTGGTTATAAGAGCCATGATATCCAGGTAAACAAAGGGCTGTAAACATGGAAAAGAACTATAAACTATAGGTGTTACTAGGCTTACTGATGGTGGTCTTGCGTCACAAAGAGACCATGTAATCAACCAGCATGGGCAAGACGCACTGGGTGGCTAGGGGTGGCATATCTCTATATAAGAAGTGATATCTATAACTCTCTACTTCTATGATAAGTTTCTATCCTTTAAAGAATTCTATTACCTGTAATCACTGTTGGAAATAATTTTCTGCAACATTTTAGTAAATATTCTCTCATGGCTCTTCAAATATTACTTTAGATTTACAGGCGGTCTAATCAATTTTAGGTCTTTAATCCTCGCTTTCACTGTGCCACTCTTATTTCCTCAATAGGTCAGAGTTAACCTTAACTCTAATTCCTCTTGTGTTATTTTTCTAGATGTAAGATAATAGGTTAGAGTTAACCTCTAATTCTTCTTCTGCTCTATTTCTAGTTGTAAGGTAATAGGTCAGAGATAACCTCTAATTCCTGTTGTGCTATGTTTCTAATTGTAGGGTAAAATTGGTAGCACAATTATTATAATTAGTTCAAGATTTAGACTTAATTATGCTTTAAAATAGAACTGTAACATCGGATTTAAATATGCTCATTATCTTTGATATGTCATTATTCTCCACGACTGTACATTGTTGTTGGGTCAAATTGGAGGATGTATGAAAAAAAATTATAATAGTTGTTATGTATACCCTAAATGTTGAAGTATTGTCAAGTAAAAGTTAAGATAATTCTTTCCATTTCTAACATAATAGATCCATAAAAAAAAAAAAAAACAATATAGACATACAAGATCCATAACATTAATAAGAGCCCATAAAAATAAAATTAAATAGAAATCAGTATTATTTTTACAAAACTCCAATGAACAAAGTTTAATTGTCCAAAACCATGAAGGTTACAAAAATCGAAGCTTCCCATATTTCAAATTTCAGCAATATGTTCTACCTCTGCAAGGATTTTGAGGGGGTTCTTGTTGGCCAGTGCCCTACTCATTATTTTACCCTTTTTTTTGAATTGTTTGAGATTGTCTTTCAGTTTCTGCTACAAGCCCATGCTCATCTCTAGAAGACCCTTCTTCTTTCTCATCAATAATTAAAATTGGATCCTTCTGTTTGGGATTTAGTTTAGATTTCAACCCCAACCTCATTTTGTTTGTAGGCCTTGTTTGTGGCCTCCTAGAGCATTCCTTTGCAGGGTGAAATAATCCAATATCTTCACCCTTCTTTACAGATTATCCAATTATTTCATCTTTGTTGTTGTCTTGTACTACTATTCGCTGCCCTCTACTCCTCTTGATTTATAGCCTAGGGATTTTCTTCCTGTTACAGTTGTCTGTGGCTTTTGAAGTAGCTTGATGACTCCTCTCAGCCTCTATGGGTACAACCCTTTCCTTCATTTGTTTTCTAGGAAGTGGCTGTCTCATTACCCTCTTCCTTTACTATTGTGCTTGCTTCTTTAATGAATACAGGTACATGATCTGAATGAGGCCATGGTGGTAGACATCATAGGGATATAAAATAGTCATTTTTCTTGCACATAACACCATTTTTATTAAGCTTCGATACATGAAATAATGGAGATTCATCCTATTGAACCCAACCATGTGTACCAGAAATATCATGTTATACAAAAATACCTTAGAGAAACAACCATCACATGTCAGATAAAGTTGAATTTGTCGCATTGGTTTATCCCACTCTGGTTTTAAAATGCTAGAGTAGACCCCAACACTCCAACAAGGGTCATGAAAATTGTATTTTAAGAAAAAATTGAGGTTTACCCCCTGCACTGACTTCCTTTTGAACCACCTCTCTCACTCAGCTGGTATGTTCGTTTCTTCTACCATTATTTCCTCTATTACAAGAAACAATAGCCCTTGAACCTTAGCGTTGTTACCATCAAAACTATCACTGAAATCATAAGAGAGTTTCATTTTATGTCCGATGAACAACTTAATTATGGGTAACCATCCCGCTTAGCTGAAAAATGGGAAGTCATCAGCACCATAAATCTGAATGCACTTGCTCCATCTGACTCATAATGATATAGGTTCCCACCCTTGCTGATCTATCAAAAAATCATGAGGAGTTATCAGAAATATAGTTAAAGTAAAATACTCTATAGTTAAACTAAAATACATTAGACTCATATAGCTCTGGAACTGCTCAACCGTCAAATTATCAAGATTGTCTTACTTTATCACTGACAATATATGAAAATAGGTCAGACTTAACAAGTATCACATTTTTTTTTCAAGAAGTATGATGTTTAGATTATCAAATGAGAAATATGGCTAGATTTACAAACTAAGCCCTATGGCTAGATTTACAAAATTGATTAATGAATCCTCTATTGTTCCTCTTTATGGATTAAATTATACTTTTACATTAAAGACATAAGTTTTGTGGTTAAAATCTTAATATCTTAATGTAAAGTATTTTATTTTCAGACTCAATCAGAGAGTCATATTTCTAATTTTACCATGCACCCCCTGCTTTTACTCTATTCTACAACATGATGATACTTTGTGTTGTTACTCTAAGTTGTTATTGAGTTTTATTACTAATCATAAATTTTCTAAGTTTTCTTCTTCTCTGCCTCAATAAAAAAAAATATACATGAACCAAAAATATGCCTTGAGCCAGAGTTTGTAGCAGTCGGGCAAGAATCACGTCAAAACTGAGATTCATGTAGAAATGGTGGATACGATGCTTTAATGCCTAGGTCAAAATATACATGAACCAAAAAGTTGTATTGAGCTAGATTTTCTAGCAATCGAGCTAGAATCATAACAAAATGGAGAGTCCTATAGAAATCATGGATACAATGCTTCAATGCCTAGGTGTTGAATGTGAGTGATATGGTGCTTTAATGCCCGAGTTTTCTCAGAAAATGGCACCCTCAGTTTTATTTTCATGTAAATAACCTCAAGGAAAGATGTTGATTTATAGTGGAGGTGGTTTTCCACTGTGTTATTATGAGTGAAGAATATATTCACCCCCCATGTGAAGCAAACAATTGGGTATGAGAATTCATTTTTTGGTACCATGGTACCAGTTCAATGTAATGTTTTTAGTTCTCACAACTAGTGCATATGAACTCCCATAGACTTTAAGCATGTCTATGGCCAGATCTAGTGCTATGATCCCTGCACTGAAACCCATTCCTCCTAGGTTGAAGCTCATAATATTTTCTCTCATCTTGTAATGGTTGACAATCATGGCAGAAAGAGATGGAGTTGGATTAAACAAGCTGCAGTTCACAACTTGGATACTAATGTCCTTTGGACTGATTTTACATTTCTCAAAAACCTCATCTATAGCTCCAAACATCACCATCCCTACTTCTGCACAAGCTTATTTCATGGTGAGACGAGGTGGGTGAGCCAGAATGGCTCCTGGGAAGTATGTTCGTTCTCCAATCTCGAACTTCTCTACAATTTTATTTTGAAACACCAAGCTTCCATCATCAAAGAGGCTAGTTTTCTTAGAGTGTTCCATGAAATACTCTTTGGTTACTCCAAATTCCTCAGAGGGCTTATAGCATGTAGGATCTACCAAATATATGGGCCTTATGCTGAAGAAAAAATAAAAAATAAGAACGGAACCTATTAGAGTAGATAAGGAAAGAACACTAATTAATTAAAGTGTGGGTTGTTCCCATAATATCCATAAATCATACTTTCTTAAAGTTTTCACTTCTACGATGAATATTAACAATAGAACATGGATGGATAATAAATAGAAAGCATTACTGATCAGGTAATGATACCCTAACTTGACATGCCTAAAATTTACAGAATGTAATAAGTCAGGCAATTTCCTATGAACTCTGATGGGGAATATCTGGAATCTTGCATTGGGACCAAATTTCTCTACTCCATTTTCCACTATCTCTGTAGAAAGGAGTGTCTCTTCCTTCACCATAATTGAATGCATTAAATAAGCAAGAACAATTTAAAATGCTTCCTATCAAAATGATATGAATCAAAGCCCAATTGTGAGAAACATTTTATAAACCCAAACAGAATTCATGCACCTATAGGGCATGAGAATGAATAAAACTTGTGGTCCTAGATGGACCAAAGTAGTTGAAAATGGTGAAATATTTGGAGTAGGAGGAATCAAAACAAAATTTCTAAATTCATGACAAACCTATAATGAATCAATGCAACATTTTCAAATTCAAGGTAGACCTCTGAACACACCAAAAATTCAAGAAAAATGAATCTACTCATCAACACATAGTGCCTTTCATTTCATATTTATAGTCTAATCTACCTAAAACCTACAAATTACAAAACTGTACATAGAGTTTCCCTTAATTCCCAGGTTTTCTCAGAAAATGATAACCTCAATTTTATTTTCATATAAATAACCTCAAGGCAAGTCATTGATTTAAAGTGGAGGTGGTTTGTAGTTGTGTTATTGTGATTGATGCTATCTATTATGTACCTAAAAAGGATCACCATAGGCTCCAACAATACTAGAAACCGTGGGATATTTTACCTGAGATAAAATCCTTTGTGTGAGAATTATGATCGGTTCAAAGGTAGCTATGGCCAACACGAAATCCAGAAGAATATCTAGCCCAAGAAAAATCCTCCATGGAGACATTCCATGAGCGATTCACTAATGGTGATGGCCAAGGGGAAAATCAGAATAGTGCTTTCAATATCCAGCCCAAGAAAACCCCACTAAAGACATTTATTGGGTGACTATACACATCAATGGTGAAGGAAAAAAGCAAACGCATTCTTGCAATTTTGAGCCCAAGAAAACCATACTGCATATTTTTAGTCAGCAGTGGTGGCAAAGGGAAAATGAACCAAGAAGCAATGGTTCCAACAAGGGAAATTGAAGTAGGGATACGTTTACATGCTTAATATGGCAGTGGCTAATATTCTTCATTGATTCTACATACATATCTCAGAATGGCATGAGCGTTGAGGGGAGTGGACAGACAGAGAGAAACATAAAGATGGGAATGATATGGTTCAGTATTGGCTGACAAAATTTATGAATACGCAATTTTCTGTGTGATGTAAACGATTGTAAAATGTAACTTGGGAGCTTTTCTTAGAGTATGAAAAAGTAATGTTGTATAAACTAGTACAACTTATAATAGTAAACATCATATACCCTAAGACATAATACTCTGGGATTCACTACAAGTATATAATGTGTATCAGTCAAAGTCTCAGAGTTAAGAGAAGTCACTGACCTTGTCTTTTTGGTTTAACTTGTAGCTCTCTCAAAGATACAATTCTAAACATTAAAATGATATGAAATGAAATCTACCATACAATATGCACTTAAATCCCCTTGGTGAGGCGGTGACAAAAAAAATCCAGAGTGGGGAACAAAGAGGAGTTCACGTGGACAACAATAAGAAACCACCCCAAAAATATATATGAAAATATGATGACCGTTGACCGACCCACTTATAGACAGTACATAGAGAGGAAAGTTACATAGTCTACATGCCTTGCATGTGCATTTCCATCATGATATAGTATGATTAGATCATGATGTTCCATTCCTTCATGTAGGCAACGTCCTTGAATGTAGATTATAATGACTATATAGTATAATTCTAGATTACATAGACTATAATTCTATATTTAGAATAATTTTTAAATTTCTTTTACTTTTTACCTTTTTTTATTTTCCCTTTTTACTCAATAGCTTTTACCTTTTCCATACCTATTGATTGTATGTGCTGGAAAATGATTTTCCAGCACATACAAGAGTACTGGAAATCATTTTCCAGTACATAATATCATTTTCAATTTAACCTCATTTTCTAGTATTTAATATCATTTTTTTTCTTATTTTATTCATAATACTAAGAGCTGACATAGTGCCAATAAAATTTCCTAATTAGATGTAAAATAACTAAAGGATTACTAATATGAAGAAGCAAACTGAAAACACCCGAAACAATAAATTTTCCCACCCTTAGACTAAGATTGGAAAGCATAGACACCTCTTCCAAGTGGACCAAAATGTGACCATGAAGAGTAAGCATAGGTACAATTCTCACATCCTCATCAACTTATTCCACCTAAAAAAACCTTATATTCCCAAAAAATTGTAGACTAAAGTTCTGGATTGAAATAAATTATATCCTACATGAATTAGTGACCCCCCACACATCAACAAGGTTGTAGGAAAGCTCTAGAGAGAAATACATTACATCATAGTTTTCCACTAAAGAAAAAATTGAAGAAGCACTTTGTTGTATTTAGAATTCATTAGTTGTGGAATTCTGTCAAATAATTAATGGGATAGTTGAGACATGACAATGAATAAAGTCTCTAGAAAATTTTTATTTCTGTTTGGAATTTGGTTGCAGATAGATACAAATCTGTGGGATTTTGGTTGGGACCAACTTACACCCCCAGGGCACTGCAGTTTAATGGAATTGTCTCCAATCATCCATTGGTAATAGATGGTTACGCATATGATCCTTTGCGATATGAAACTTGTTGGTTAACTTAGTTATCATTTTTTTATTTGGTAATAGATCACCCATTCCAGTAACTAACATACAAGCATGGCTTAATAACTGCAAAATATAATGCTACATTGATCCTCATGTATAATTAATCATCCTACCAACCTAGTAATGCCAAAAAAATTGTCCCATATCCCAACTATGCAATCCTCCTTTTCATAATTCTGTCAAGGCCTGACAATGCTCTACACTTTTTATACAAATATTGGCAATGCTTTGGAATTTTTATATATATACTCAGTATATAGTTTATAATAGGTTAGTGTTCATTATCTCAAATTTTAGGATTTGAAAAATATTTCATATTTTCTTTAAGGATTTCTATTTTTTTTATTTAATAGATAATTAAAAACTTCAATGTTAAAATATATTGAAGAAGAAAGGTTTTTTACTATAGGGATAATACAATCTGTATTTTGTTATTTAATAAAGAGTTTTAAACTTCAATTTTAAAATCCAAAAAAGAAGAAAGTTTTCTAGATAATGCAATTTCCATATGAATATAGAATACATTATGTGTTTTTGAAGAATTTAAGGTTATGAAAATTTTAGGAATGATAGCCATTGGAACTATGTTTCTAGTTATTGATGAGAAGTATGAAGCAGAATTATACCAAGGACCAATGAATACCTTATGCATGATCTGAAGAATCTTAAGACATATGTATAATTATATCTCTATGCACTAACTGCACAACACAACAAAACCCAACACTAACTGCACAACACAACACTAACTACACAACACAACACTAATGCATACTCTGCTATCCCTGCTACCTAGCCAATGTGTCAACCTCTACTATTCAAGTTCATCTAGTTATACCGCTGAATGTGTCATCATTTCCAGCTTCCTAATATGTTCCACATTTTTTTGCAGACATTCAGACAGCATGGAAAATAAATGGAAGTCAATCATGGCTCTTGAGGTTAAAGACCCTAAATAAAAATTCATTTTTTCAAATAAAGATTTAGTTTGGTCTGAAATCTAAAAAAATCAAATTAATATTAATTGTGTTACAAAAATTCCCAAAGAAATAATTCATGATTTTATAAAAGGAGAGGAAATGAATAATAGCAATAATAACATACAATCTGTATGATCACGAAGATGGGCAAGGATGGCCTCGTCATGGAAAACACAACACTTTAAGTGATGATGTTCCTCAGATGAAGCCAAGAATTTTGAAGGACATGATTTATGATTTAGAAATTTGTTATTTTCTTCAACTGCCAATTGACTCTGTTTGTAAAATACATATAAAGAAATATCTTGACATAGATGCTACAACTCGAGATATGGATTTTTTCTTACATAGAAAAGATGTTGTAAACGTCTATAATTGTCTGATGAAAGAAAGTTATAAATTGCATAGCAAAGATGAAATGAGTTTGAATATTTGGTATCAAAAAAACCAAAATGATTTCTTCTTCTACCAAAATATCAATGGTGGAGAGATCCCTTCCATAGTTAGAATACAAACAAAATGGACGTTGGAAACTATGTTCAAGTTATCCCACAATAGATTGATAGCCATGGACTCAACATTTAGTACAAACAAATATGGGGTGAGTTTTTTTTCCAATGATTTCTTTAATAAAATAGTTTTGGTTAAAATTAAATTCATTTCATTTAATATGAAAATATCAGCTTTACACACTTGCGGTGTTTGATGAGAAAAAAAGTGGGGTACCAGTTGCATGGGCAGTGATGTCTCTTAATACATCACAAAATATAGCAGTATGGTTGGAGAGCCTCATGCTTAGGTGTTTTCAACGTCGTCCTGATTAGAGGGTCAATGCCTTCATGGATGATGATGCTATGGCTGAAATCATTGCTTTTAGGTAACATCAATATTCTTATTTGACATTTCAAGTTGCATTCGTTCTAAAAATTTCTCACTTAAAATGAATTAAATGTGGTAGGAGAATCAAAAAATGTGAAGTGATCTTATGTATTTGGCACTTAAGGAGGGCATGGATAAATAATTTTAATCAGTTGGTTAGAATATTAGAAAAAAAAAATGTTCAATGAACCTGGCCATATCATGAAATATTGTTCTAGTCATGAAGTGGATAATGCAATTAATGCATTTTGCGCTAAACTGAAAATGAGCAGAATTTTTTGGACTATTTATACAGGACTTGGGTTGTCGGTGACAAGATTCATAATTTTGCATAATATTCCTTTTGTGTTTTATGTTTTTTGTTTATAAGGAAAACTTATATTTACTAATTGAGTCTTTCCATGTAGGGATGTGGTTTAAAGGCTTCAGAGATTTTCCTCATGCAAACCAGGAGACAAATAATGTAGTGGAATCATACCATGGTTATCTGAAGACAACATTTATATGTGATAGACGAAAGAAATTTTCTCGTAGAATGGATTGGCTATTCTACTCTCTCCTCAAAAATGTTGAGCCATGTTATCAATTCAAGGAAATTTTGAAAAAAGAAGGATATTTTAACAACCACAAGAAAGTGATGTGGCTTGAATCATCAATGGAAAAGGATAGAAGAATTCCAAATAGTGATTTCAGGCCTCATGAGAGCATATCACATGCTTATTGGGTGGGGAGTCAAAGTAAACTTGATAATGAATATCTTATCCTTTGTCATTGCACAAATTTTATCACTTGCGATTGCCCATGGTCTATTCAAGGAAAAATTTGCAAGCATGTCATAAAGGTAGATTGGTTGCATTCCTCCTTAATGATTAAAACCCTTTATTGGATATTCATACCACACCCAATAATTTTAATTCCCCTTCTAAGATAATTACAGAGACACCAAACCTTCATGCAGATAATATCAAAATTGTTGGCAATATGATTCAATGTGTTGTCCTTGATGGCAACCTACTTGATGAAGTTGTCCTTGATGGAAACTGACTTGATGAGTTGCCTATGATAAGAAACCTATGTGTTAAATATGTAAGGATGATGTAGCTACAGATTAGTTCAGATGTGATAGAGAAAAGAATTCCAGTAAGTGCCAGAGAAATGATAAATAAGATATGTCACAAAGCATACGCGGGTTTGTAAAGTCAAAGTAGTGTATGTACGCAGAAAAGTACGTACCAAGTAGCGTATGACTATTTGCACTCTAAATTTATAAAACCAGGGGACATTACCATGGTATTGGCCCACAGTATTGAGCGCTGGATTATCTATTTAATCCCGTCTAGGAATACCATCAGTGGTTGAGTGGTTTTGACTCATGGTATTGATAAAGGCTAACCCTATATAAGGAGAAGAAGATCATAGTGCAAGGGTGTGTATGTGTCTGGGTATTGAATGAATACTTCACTCTGAAGTATATCTGCATGGAATGGGTAACATTTTATTGATTGATCTGAATTAATAATGCACCTATGAATAAAATTATGAAGAGGGATCTCTAGATCTGAAATGACTATGTATTTTCTAGATCTGTTTATGGAATGTTTAGATCTGTGATTTGGCGAATATTTGCTGAAGTAAAGGGTAAGATCTGAGCTATTTATCTGTTCTGAAGAGTTTCACAATCCCTACAATGTTTGAAGATCTATACGTAGGTTCATGCCATAGAAATCGTGTATCTACGCGGGTTGGTTTCAGCAAAAGAGCGTATGGAATATGAGGTTAGTCCTGAAATATGTGCAGATGTATACGCAGGTTTGTCTCTGTGAAATCACGTATATACACAGGTTCAGTGAAGAAAAGCGCGTATGGAATCTAGGGTTTTGCTGAAGTATGTGGAATGAAATGTCTGATCTTTTTTGTTGTTTTACTGCTATCTGTCAATGATGTATTCATACAGATCTGGGTTGTTTGAATGTTGATTATGTTGCTGATTATGTTGATTAAAGATCAAGTTGTTGGTTGATTGGTTGATGATTCAATGAATGAATTGATGGGGTTATAAGTTTCAGTTTTATGTATGTTGAGCTTAAATGTGTGGAGTGGGTCCAATCTGAAAATTTGATGAAAAGTGGCCTACAAGGTATGTTTTGAGGAAGTTGTTGCATCCAATATGAAAATTGATGAAACGTGGTCCGCAGTGGTGCTGAGGATCGAAGCCTTCAGTGAGGGGGTTGCAGCTCCCTTCCAATGGTAACTGGTAAACAAGAGCAAGGGGTAGTAGCTCCCTTCCAGGAGAGGCTGGTAAATGAGAGTAGGGGGTAGTAGCTCCCTTCCAGTAGTGGCTAGAGAACGAGAGAAGGTTACAACCTTCTACAGGTGGATGCCTGCGTGTTGGTATGAGTCTGCGCCAGTACAAAATTGTAAGAAGTTTTCTTTATAATAAATATTGAAGACAGAGACGACAACAGCGGTGGTTTTCTCTCGAATTGGGTTTCCACCTTAAATACTGGTGTTCATTTGTGTTGCTTATGTGTGATGGTTTATTATGTGATTACTGCACATGCTTACTGCTTACTAAACATCTGATGAATGAATGATGCATTGATCTAAGTAAAGAATTAAATGCATAGTAAGATATATGGATATACGCAATTTTTATTAAGGATATCCACGTGTATACGCGAGTTGGGTTCAGTAAAGTAGCGTATGGTTTTTAAGAGAAAGAAAAAGTAAAAAAATTTCAGTCAGATCTAAATACTGATTCACCCTCCCCCCCCCCTCAGTATTTTTCCCAACAATTGGTATTAGAGTAGGTCCTTCTACAGAAGCTTGATCGCTTGAAGGAGATACATCACAATGGGAAGTCATGAAGATGTATTTTCTATAAGGCCACCTCTATTCAATGGAAGTAATCTGTTATTTTAGAAGATACGAACAAAAGAATATTTGCAAAGTCTTGGTGCAGAAGTATGGGCAATCGTGGAAGAAGGTTATCAGTATCCGGCAATTATTCCTACTGATGCAACAAAAAGGAAGAAATATGTAATCAATTCCAAAGCAGTCAATGTTTTATTAAGAAGCATGTCTGAATCAGAATTTGTTAAAGTAATGCAGCTAAATTCAGCAAAAGAAATATGGGACAAAATCATTCAAAGCTATGAAGGAGATACGAAGGTAAAAAGTGCAAAAGTCCAAACTCTCAGAATTGAATATGAAAATTTAAGGATGCATAGTGATGAGAGTGTTGCCAATTTCTTTTTACGTCTAGATGATATTGTAAATCATATGAGAAATTTGGGTGAAACCATAAATGATACTACTCTGGTGGAAAAATTCTTAAGATCTTTGACTTCAAAATTTAAGTCAAAAGTATCAGCTATTGAAGAAAAGCAAGATCTGAAAACTCTTACTATTGTTCAACTACATGGTATCCTGACTGCTTTTGAAATGAGAAAGGGAGGTCCCCCTCAAATCAAAGAAGATGCCTTTAAAGCATGTGCAAAAGGAAAAGAAAAGGAAGTTGTCAAGGAATCAAGTTATTTGTCAGAAGAAGAAGAAGCAAATTTTGTGAGAAGACTCCAACCAGGTACTGGAAGATTCAGAGGTAAGCTTCCCTTCAAGTGTTTTTCTTGTGGAAGAGTTGGTCATTATGCTGCTAAATGTCCTTATGAAGAAAATCATGATAAAGGGAAACAATTTGAAAAGGGAAAGAATTATTATACAAATGAAGATAATGATGAAGTGTCAAATGAGGATGAAGAAGATTCTGACCAAGACCTGCAAGTGCTCATGGCATCTACCATGGATGATGAGAATTTCACAAAAGAAAAGGATCTGATTGTTAAAGAATTGCATAAAACAAGAAAGAAGGGTTGCTTTCATGGATGTTGTTTCTATTGTAACTCATTTGGGCATAAGGTCACTGACTGTAGGTTAAGTATGATGAACAAATCTGAGAAATTGGAAAATTTCCAGCACACTATAAGAAATTGCAAGCAAAGCTGGAAAAAGAAGAGGCACTGGTCAAAAACGTAGGGAATATTGACCCTACTGCAGTCATTCGCTTCTAAAGTTTACTTCTCATAATGACTGCAGGAGTAAAGTGAGATACATTATAGGAATTAGTAATGTATCATCATAGGGGGAGCAATATATGGTGATTCCCATGGTTGGTTTGGTAATTCTGGTTGTGTTTATTTCTAACAGTGCATCTAATGTGAAGAAGACAGGTACAAGTGGTATAAGTTCAGGGGGAGATGGAGTTGTGAAATTTTTCTGTATTTCACTTTCTATACGCAGGTTTCATGAACTCAAGCCGCGTATACATGCGAGTTCTGTTGGAGACATAAGTGTATGTTTTTCTGATAAGAAAAACAGTGAGTCAACTCAAGGATAGGAGCACAGTTTCAGGGGGAGCATTAGCCTTACTGAGAGTAATGCATTGTTGGCATTATGATGGTTCTGAAATATGATCTCTCTCTTGAGGTCTTTTTGGTATTGGTTATAAAAAGTCATATTTGTAATTTGATAAAAAGGTCATGTTGAGACCTATGATGTAAAATTGTAATATTCAGTCATGTAAGGACTTTTTCAAATTTGTAAACCCACTTGGTTGGGTAGTTGAGTCAAAATGTGTAAACCCACTTGGTTGGGTACTTGATTCATATATGTAAATCCAATTGGTTGGATCATTGATGTAAGTATGCGTCCTTGGTGATAGGATGAGTTATAGAGTCATGTACTTCATTTAAAAATATGTTTTGAAGATTCAGCGTGAACTCAGGTGGAGCATGGTAACTTCAGTGCACATCAGATCTACAGAGCTGTTCTTTATACAAGAGAAGAAAAAACTTGTTTGGTTTTGATCTGCCCTTTTCCCTTGATGTCAAAGGGGGAGAGTATCATGGTGTTTGAATAATGGTTATAATCAATGTATCTATCTGTTGTGGTGATCAAACACCATCATGGTTGCCATCAAGTCCAAAGGGGGATATTGTTGGCAATATGATGCAATGTGTTGTCCTTGATGGCAACCTACTTGATGAAGTTGTCCTTGATGGAAATTGACTTGATGAGTTGCCTATCATAAGCAAACTATGTGTTAAATATGTAAGGATGATGTAGCTACATATTATTTCAGATGTGACAGAGAAAATAATTCCAGTAAGTGCTAGAGAAATGATAAATAAGATATGTCAAAAAGCATATGTGGGTTTGTAAAGGAAAAGTAGCGTATGTACGCGGAAAAGTACGTACAAAGTAGCATATGCCTATTTGCGCTCTAAATTTATAAAACCAGGGGACATTACCATGGTATTAGCCCACAGTATTGAGCGCTGGATTATCTATTTGATCCCATCCAAGAATACCATCAACGATTGAGTGGTTTTGACTCATGGTATTGATAAAGGCTAACTCTATAGAAGGAGAAGAATATCATAGTGCAAGGGTGTGAATGTGTCTAAGTATTGAATGAATACTTCACTCTGAAGTATATCTGCATGGAATGGGTAACAGTTTATTGATTGATATGAATTAATAATGCACCTATGAATAAAATGATGAAGAGGGATCTCTAGATCTGAAATGACTATGTATTTTCTAGATCTGTTTATGGAATGTTTAGATCTGTGATCTAGCGAATATTTGTTGAAGCAAAGGGTAAGATCTGAGCTATTTATCTGTTCTAAAGAGTTGCACAAGACCTACAATGTTTTAAGATCTATACGCAGGTTCTTGGCAGAGAAAGCGCGTATCTACGCGGGTTGGTTTCAACAAAAGAGCGTAAGGAATATGAGGTCAGTCTTGAAATATGTGTAGATGTATACGCAGGTTTGTCTCTGTGAAAGCACGTATATACCCAGGTTCAGTGAAGAAAAAGCGCGTATGGAATCTAGGGTTTTGCTAAAGTATGTGGAATGAAATGTCTGATCTGTTTTGATATTTTACTGATATCTGTCAATGATGTATTCATACAGATCTGGGTTGTTTGAATGTTGATTATGTTGCTGATTATGTTGATTAAATATCAATTTTTTGGTTGATTGGTTGATGATTCAATGAATGAATTGATGGGGTTATAAGTTTCAGTCTGATGTATGTTGAGCTTAAATGTGTGGAGTGGGTCCAGTCTGAAAATCTGATGAAAAGTGGCCTACAAGGTATGTTGTGTGGAAGCTGTTGGATCCAGTATGAAAATTGATGAAACGTGGTCCGTAGTGGTGCTAAGGGTCGAAGCCTTCAGTGAGGGGGTTGCAACTCCCTTCCAGTGGTAACTGGTCAATGAGAGCAGGGGGTAGTAGCTCCCTTCTAGGAGAGGCTGGTAAACGAGAGCAGGGGGTAGTAGCTGCCTTCCAAGAGAGGCTGGTAAATGAGAGCAGGGGGTAGTGGCTCCCTTCCAGTAGTGGCTGGAGAACAAGAGAAGGTTGCAGCCTTCTGCAGGTGGGTGCCTATGTGCTGGTATGAGTCTGTGCCAGTACAAAATTGTAAGAAGTTTTCTTTATAATAAATATTGAAGATAGAGATGACAGCAGCGGTGGTTTTCTCCCGAATTGGGTTTCCACCTTAAATATTGGTGTTCATGTGTGTTGCTTATGTGTGATGGTTTATTCTATGATTACTGCACATGCTTATTGCTTACTAAACATCTGATGAATGAATGATGCAATGATCTAAGTAAAGAATTAAATGCATAATAAGATCTCTGGATATACACAATTTTTATTAAGGATATCCGCGTGTGTATGCTAGTTGGGTTCAGTAAAGTAGCGTATGGTTTTTAAGAGAAAGAAAAAGTAAAAAAAATTTAGTCAGATCTAAATACTGATTCACTCCCCCCCCCCTCTCAGTTTTTTTCCCAACAAAAACCAATATTGAAGATGAGAATGTTGAAGAACTTAATTTGTTGAGAGCAGAGTTTTTTGGCTATCTAGACCTCTTTAAGAATAGTTCTCCTTCTATTGTGAGAAAGACAAAAAAGTTGATTGATTTGGCTAAAAAAATTGTGGATGATGCTAATAATATTCATATTATGGATTATGACTTCACCCTTGGTTTGGGTGCTTATGAGTCATCCTTGAAGAGGAAGAAGAGTTTCCTTAGTCCAAAAAAAATACAAGCAAAAGGGATGTCACCTTGGATATTTATTTGAATGTCTCTGCATCCGAAGATGAACCATTTCAGTTTCAACACCTCAACAAGTGTGGTCATCCTCGCTCCAGCAACGCATCCTCTACTGTTCCAAGTAAGTTCTATAGGGAGATGATATCAATATTTTTAGATCAAATTGGTGATTTTCCAAGTTTGTTGCTATTTTTAGATCAAATTTTCAATTTTAAAATTCTGTTGCTATACCTTTGATCTTTGCTATGTATTTTAGCTTAATGTAGTGTGTGAATGTTTTTAGGGATGCAACATCCCATTAATGTGATTACGGATGAAGGACATACACAGACCCACCATCGACCTTTTAATAAGATGAGTCAAGGTGAATTTGACGAGACTCCTAATTGATCTACTGTGCATTCTGATGCATCTATTAATTGACATGTTATTATTTTCTCTGATGGAAATTTCATTGTTATCTTACAGACACAATTGGTTCTTTAATGGGCCCCCTTCGAACAAAACAAGATTGGGTCACTAACATCACAAAAATTGGTGAATTTTCATGTTTGTTGCATTGTATTTGCTCTTAACTTTATGCACTATTTTTTTTAATGTTGTTAATTTAGTGCGTGAATGTTTGTAGGGCTGCAACATCCCATTAATGTGATTTCAAATGAAGTACGTACATAGACCCGCCATAATTCTATCTATTAGATGAGTCAAGGTGCTTAAGATGAGACTTGTAATTGATATACTATGTATCTCGATGCATGTATTAGTTCACATGTTATCATTTGCTCTGATGAAAATTGTGTTGTTATCTTACAGACATAGCTTGTTCATCAATGGGTCCCCCTCGACCAGAATAATATTGGGTCACTAAAAACACGGAAATTGGTGAATTTTCGTGTTTGCTGCATTGTTTTTGCTCCTAAATTTTAGCACTGGCTTTTGTTCATGTTGTTAATGTAGTGTGTGAATGTTTGTAGGGATGCAACATTCCATTAATGTGATTTCAGATGAAGGACGTAGGAAAACACACTATAAATATTTTTATTAGATGATTCAAGGTGCTTAAGGATCTACTCATGTTATAGACACATCAACTTCTTCAAAGGGCCCCCATTGATCCGAAGATGATTGGGTAACTGACATCACAAAACTTGGAGACAACACGCAAATTAGCTTCACAAACAAGTTGTGATAGAAATTGAAGCTTTTTGTGTATTGTTCGACATACCGACATTCATGCAATGAATGTCATTCCACTTGTGATGCTATGTTGTTGAGGATTCCTAGTGGAGTAGCCATCTTTGGTTACATGTGATTCATAACGAGGAGGAGTTTGTTGTTAGGGTTTTATTGGTTTCCGTAGCTAGGGTTAGGAGAGCTTAAAATTATTTCAGCTTCTAATAAGTTGCAAGTATGTACATGCACTTCATATTTTCCATATAAATTAAGTGTTTCATCAGTCCAATAATTGAGTACTTGAATATTTCAATCCAATAATTGAGTACTTGAAGATTCCCATCCAATAATTGAGTACTTGATTAATGAGATTTTTCTTAATGCATGAAACTTATATTGTCACCATGGTTGATTTTATTCCATGTTGTTCTTCCATGTATTTATCATGCGGCAATCAAAATTATAAGCACATAATTTCCCAATTTAGTAGCAGGGTGTATAATCATTCCTACTATAGAGTGTGAAATTTGTTTTTAAGTTTTATTTTTACTATTTTAAAAAATATCCATGTTAATATATGATGTAATATTAGATCCCAAGTAAGTAAAAAGAAAACAAAATATTAATGCAAATAAATAATGGTGTACTACCTGCATGGTCATTATGACAACATTGCATAATGTAATTCCTAGTGGAAATTATTTTTTTCCTTTGAACAACAATAATGAATTGGGGGTTAAAAAGGTTCATGAAACATGGAAAAATAACACAACAGAAAATAATTATACCCTAAAAAAATTCATCTATTATATCGCGAACCATCCAAATATTACAGTGGGTTCTTCTCTAGTGAAAGAACCATGCCATGATAGCCCCAAGGAAAATTATAAGAATAAAAAATTCACATATTTGAGACTTATCATGATGCTAATTGATGACTTGCAATAGATAGAGATCTGGTGTCATCTATAATACCTGCATCTACACTTGATGTTCTTTCCACAAGTATATCGGTGGAAATCCTATGAATGTGTCCAAGCCATTGTATTCTGAAAGATTTAAGCTAAGTGCTCCATATTATTGCTTCCTTGTATAGGGGTTTTAAATTATGTTCTCGAACTTCGTAGATGCCATTGATCTGATTGCAGATGAGTTGCAAGTTCATGTAAACATCAATATCATTCACAACATTGTTTTTTGCCTCTTTTAAGCCCTCAACGAGGGTAATATAGTAGGCTTCATTATTAGTTGTCCTCCTCTGTACATCTATATTTCTGTGCATGACGCGATTTCACGCCAAATTATAAATCACATATTTAACTGTGGCTTGTCTAGGATTTGGACAACAGGAAACTTTGATACAAAATGTCCACTTTTCTGGTATTTTCCACACTTAAAAAACCTAGAAAAAAAAATCATATTAGACAAGTAGGAATTTATATCATATTCAATCTATAAAATCAAGGCACCTTGCACACATGAACTCCCTGAATTTACCAAAGTTGCAGAGGACCTCACTTCCTTGAATACAATCAAAATTAAGTTTGTTAAAATTCCCAATTAGGGTTTGGAAAAGATGGGTTTGTATGGAAAAGAAAAGCATGAGATACTTGGAATGATGCACAATCAAAATTTTGAGCATATGAGATCAAAATTTTGAGCAGAGGGTTACATCTGTGATTTCATCTAATATTTTTGGTTGAAATGATTGTAATGTCTCCAGAAATAGTTAACAATGCATTCTCTTCTTCCTTTTGATTCTATTCATTCCAACCCGCAGGTGGTCTCCATATTTTTTAACTCTAGCCATGCCAACTTATCAGTGTTCCTTCTATTTATGCTCTCAAATGATGGATGTAAAAAACTAATTCTTTTGCTCCAGGGTGCCGAACCAAGATCTTTTGCAACAACCCTAAACCCAAGTGAGTTTAGTTTATTGTATTTTTTAAAATTCCCTCAAGTATGTTGGAATCTCCTACTTATAACCTCCACACTTCATGGAATTTGTAAGAATATTTAATACTTCTTTCATCTTGTTAATCAAAATAAGATCTCTATTGGATCTAAGTAATAATGTTTCAACAGTCAATTTGATTTGAGGAGCCAATGTGATTAATTAATGATATCTAATATTGATTGAGTTACATTTATTTAATGTATAAATTTGTGATTCTGAAATAATAAAAAATGAATCTGTGTGTTTAGTGTTCTCCATATTTAAACGTTGTCTTTCAATATTCATGTTTTTTTTCTTGTCTTCATTTTTCATCGTATTAGTGCATAGGCTGAGCATGCCTCCACTACAGTGGTGATACCAAAATTAGCAACATTAACAAAACATTATCTTTTTATCTTTTTGTTTTTATTTTATTTTTTTATTTTTTAATGAGTGAGCATCTATGGTTGGAAGTATGTCCAATTCATTCAAGTCTCCTGTAACGTTTTGGAGGTGATGCTTTTAGTTTATGAAACCATAAGATGTTGTACAAACTAGAAGGTTAAAAAGTGAAAAGGGAATTTAACTAATATATTGAGTATCGAAAATTCAATAGTAGCTCAAGTAAAAGGGAAAAAGAAGCATATGAAAAATTGAAAAATTTCTATGAGAATAACAATTGCGCTTTAATTTGTCAGGTAAAAATTCTAGCAGAGAGCATGTTGGAAGATGTCAACATGATAGCATATGTCATTGAGAAACTAGTAGATGATGGGTCTAAATATTATAAGGAATATAAAATTATAATCCTCCTAGATAGTCCAATATATGCAAAGAGAAAGAATGGATATCAAATGCAAAAGATCAATGAATTGATAATTTTGTAATTGTAAGTATTGGCATTTACAATCTCACAAGAATGTAAAATGAAATCATTTTGTCATATTAAGTGGACATCTAGACAAGGATTGTAGGAAAAAGTGTATATGAGAATTAATTCCAAAGAAAATCAAATTAAAATGAAAATTTTACTCAACTCATGGAAACAACCCTTTTGCTGGATGCATTGGAAAAATAATTGACCCTTTCAAAACATAACATATACCGAAAGTTAAAATAGATATTTGTGCATCATTATAGAAAGATCGGGTCATATGCCAGCTAAGTTATGTAAATTATTTGATATTCTTTAGATCAAGCCAACTGTCATCTTAGTTCTAAGAAGAGAACAGAAGAGAACAGAGGAACACCTGGAATTTTTCAAGAAGAACAGAGGAATGCATATAATTATTTTCCTGTAGGTGCTGGAAAATGATTTTCCAACGTCTACAGGAAAAAATTCAATGATTCCGTTAAAGTATTTTCTGTAGGTTCTATTTAATGATAAATTATTCTTTATGTTCTTTATGTATGATTAATAATTAGCAATGGTGGGTTGTTCAATGAATTGGGAATTTTGTAAGTATTGGCAGTTACAATATCACAAGAATGTAAAATGCAATTATTTTGTCATATTAAGTGGACATCAAGACAAGGATTGTAGGAAAACGTGTACGGGAGAGGTAATGGAAAATCAAATCAAATTAAAATGCAAATTTTATTCAACTCATGGAAACAACCTACAAAATATGCATTGGAGCCTACAAAATATATAATGTTTTGTAGGTTCTTTTTAATGCTAAACTATTCTTTATGTTCTTTATGTTTGATTATTAATTAGAAATGGTGGGTTGTTTCAGGCATCAGGGTTAGTAATTTGTTAAAACTTTAAAATTTAGTAGATGATGAATGTATACTAGTGGTAGCTACTAGTGTGATTGGAAAGCTTCAAATATGAGGACAATTGACAGTTGACATGCTTGAAAATTTTCAAAGATGACGACAGTTGACATATAAAACTTCACATTACAAGAGAACTGAAGGAAATATCCTCCATCTTCTCTAAACTCCAATTTTCCTTCAGATTCAATCTAAAACTACAATAAAGCTGGAAACAATATCTTTTCTACAATCCACGAATAAAGAAATTGATGTAAATCATTGACAAGCCACAAGAAGGAAAAAAAAAATAAAATGAATTTGTAGCTAACAAATATTATAAAATTCAAAATAATATAATATCAAAACCCCAAATTAAAAATGGATCTATGCATCATTTGGAATTAAGTTAAGTTACCATTTTGATGGCATCTAGAATTGAAAAAATAATTGACCCTTTCAAAACATAACATATACCGAAATTTAAAATAGATCTTTGTGCACCAGTATTGAAAGATCAGGTCAGCTGTCATCTAAATTATGTAAAGGATTTGATATTCTTGAGAATAGGCCAGTTGTCATCTCCGCTTTAAGAATAGAACAAAACAGAACAAAGGAACACCAGGAATGTTTTGAGCATAAAAGAGGAATGTATATAATTTATTTCCTGTAGGGGTCGAAAAAATATTTTCCAACACCTACAGGGAAAAATTTAATACTTCCATTAAAGTAATTTCCGTAGGTTCTTTTTAATGCTAAAGTATTCTTTATGTTCTTTATGTCAAATTACTAATTTTCAATGGTGGGTTGTTTAAGGCATCTAGGTTAGTAATTTGTATAAACTTGAAAATGTAGCAGATGATGAATGTATACTAGTGGAAGCCAAATATCAGGACAATTGACAGTTAACATGCTTGGAAATTTTCAAAGATGATGACAGTTGACATCTATAACCTCACATTACAAGAGAACTAAAGGAAATATCCTCCATATTCTCAAAACTCCAATTTCCTTCAAATTCAGTCAAAAAATGCAATAAACTTGGAAATAAGACCTTTTCTACTGTCCACTGATAAATAAATTGTTGTAAATTATCAACATTCCACAAGAAGGGAAAAAGAAACTGAATTTTTAGCTAACTAGTATTATAAGCTTAAAAAAAAAAATTGGTGTTGAAGCGTTTTTCGTGCTTCCTTGGTGTCGCTTTAAGAGGGTTTTTTGGCGCCTACGATGGGTTTTGACAGTGACACGATGGAGCTTGAACCTTCTCCTGAGGACCTTCTAACATGCTAGGGGCACGAGATCTCGGAGAAAAGCCTCAAGCTTTATTTCCATAATACGGTTGTCTCTCAAGATTTTGTAGCTGAGGCGGTTTTGGGGGTTTTTCGAACGGGGCAGGGTTGCTCAGTGAAACCCTTCTCAGTTCCTGGAGTGGGTGTCAGAAGCTTGGGCTCCTAGATCCGGCCAGCGAGCGTCTTCTGTTCTCTGAAGCAGGTATCAGAGAGGCATCAACTCCTTTTCGGCCCCTCCCTTCGTCTTCTCCTCAAGGTACTTCTCCTCCTTTTGTTCCTACTGGGGGTTTAGAGGATATTGTTGGTTTCTCTGGTTTTCAAGGTTTGCCTGGTCATAAATCCCTTGGGGTTGGTCTTCCTGTTGGAAACACTCCCCTGGGAGGGTCCTTTCAAGATGTGTCGGTGGGGCTGTGCTTCCCTGGGGTAGATCAAGTTTTTCCGCCCACTGGGGTTCCTGTGTCGGCATATTTTCTTTCTCCTGTTGTACAAAGTGGGGGCAAGCCATTTCATTCTGTGCGACATGGGGAAGCTCCTCTTCTCTGCAATTCTAGGGTGTCCTCGAACGAGGCTGTTCATGAACCCCTGAAGTCTTCGGGCTCTGAGAATCAGGGTTTGTTTCTTCGAAACGAGGTCACCTCAGGGACCAACATCCAATCCGAACAAAGGAAGGTAAGAGAACCTCCCAGAACCCCTGAAGAAGTCAGGCAGGCTTTGCCTGAATCAGTGGGGGCAGATGTTCCCATTACAAATCCCGCTGAAGAAGGGGAGGGTTTCAAGAAAGCTGTGGGAGGAAAATGCAAAAAACCTAAACCCATCAAGAAGAAAGATGACAGGCCCAAATTCATGTTGGGAGTGGACATAAGTATTGAGCAAGCTATGGAAGCATCTGAGACCATGTTGGTTGGAAGAGTAAGGGGAAGGAAGTATTCAGAAGATTACATCTCTGATTCGGCCCAAAATAAGTGGAAAGATATCCTGGGCCAGCCTGTGGAGATCTCTGTACTGGCAAGGGGCTAGTTGAACATCACTTTTGATAGGAAGGAACAAGTCAACTAGGTGCTAGAAAGAAACTGGTTCTTCAAGAAACGACCTATTCTGTTCAGAATATGGACTCCTTTGTTCGATGCTCAGAAGGAAAAGATGGCGGAGTCTCTGGTTTGGGTCAAACTCCCAGGACTACCTCTACAGTTCTGGACTGATTCTGTCTTTGTTTCCATAGGAAATATCCTGGGCACTTTTCTGGAAGCAGACAAGTCATATATCCAAACCAGGGATCAGAGTGTGGCATGCATTCTGGTTAGTTTAAACCCCAGGGAAGGATTAGCAAATGCTATGACTCTCCACTACAGGGACCTGGAATTCCTGCAAACCCTCGACTATGAGTACCTTCCTTTTCATTGTAAGCGATGTCATAAGTATGGACATCTAGTGAAGGACTGCCGTCTTGGCCATCGTTGTCGTCGCAGGCAGAAAAAATAGTGTAGAAAGGAGAGAGTATCACTCCATGATAAGGAAGAGCCTACCCAGGAAGCTGCCCCTCAACCCTCTGAGCAGGAGGCGCCCCCTACCATTGAGGAGACCGTGGTGCAGGATCAGGCAAGGGCTGCAGGCCCCTTCTCTCCTCCTCCTGAGGACTTGGAAACCTGCCTAGTTCCCCTACTAGTTGCAGAACTTATTGGGGCGTCTCAAGCAGGTATGTCCACCTCCTTTCCTCTCTCTTTTCAGTCCTCTTTTTTTTATTCTATGTCTGAGTTTGTAGAGCCTGGTCCCTCCAGATATATCCTTAATGATCTCTCGACTTTAAATATTTCTATGTCGTCTTTAGATAGTGTGATCCTCTTAGTTCCCGATCCTCCTAAACCTTCCCCTCCCCAAGAGATTTGTGACCCTTTGCCCCCCAGACCTCGGGCTTCTTCCTCTAACTCCCTCCCCTACAACCTTAGAACTCGGGCTAATAGGGTTGGGAAAGGACTGGCTGTGGGTGGGCTAGCTTTGGACCCTGTAGCGCTTGGACCCAGGAAGATGAGAGGAAGAAAATCCAACCTTTCCAAGGCCAAGTTGAAAGTTGTTGATATAGCTGACGGAAGGAAAATGTCTCTTACTGGGGTGCTTAGAGCAGAGTGACCACCCCCTGAAGGTGTACCATGATCTTCCTTTCTTTCAATTACAAAGGCTTAGCTAGCTAGCTGAAAAAGCTATCTTTCAAAGAACTAGTGAGATCTTAAAATCCGTATGTTATCTTGCTTCAGGAAATGTTGGGGAAAGGGGACGAAGTGATCAACACTATCTCCAAAATGCTGCCTGGTTGGGTATTTCATGCTCTCGATGCTGTGGGAAGATCGGGGGGATTGGTTTTAGGGTTTAATTCTAAGAAGTTAAGATTCATTTCATCCTGGGGATCTGAGAATTTTTTGGCCATGGAGCTCTATTCTAGTGAGATGAAGCTCTCGTTTACTTCTTTGAACATTTATGGGCCATTTGTGGAAAGGGAGTGCTTCTGGACCACTTTCTCTAGATCCTCTTGGATCTCCCACCCCAACTTAATTATTGTTGGAGATCTGAACTTCTCACTGGGGGAAGCAGAGTCTTGGGGAGCCTCGGCCAGGGTGGACCCTCTCACTGACTTTTTTAGGAACCATCTAGCTCCGTGTGATATGGTGGACATCCCCTCCTTAAACTGCGCCCCAATTGGAGGAACAGAAGATTTGGGTTGGACTGGGTGGGAAAAAATATAGATCGTTTCTTGTTGTGTGAAGCCTGCGTGGAAAAACTTTTGATTTATCGGCATTGGGTTGGGGAAGGGGGAGTCTCGGACCATTTTCCCATCTTTCTGGAAATCAAATGTGATGGTAAAAATCCAGGAATCCCTTTTAAATTTAATTCCTCCTGGCTCAAGGATGACTCATATAATGACCTATTTTTTTGCTACTTGGGAGAAAGATAGTTTCCATTATGAAACCACCAGGAGCTCCTTCTTTATGAATAACCTTAAGAAATTGAAAGAAACATCTAAAATTTGGGCAGCTCAAAAGAAAGCTAAGGAAGAAGAGGAACTCAAAGAGGTCAGCTCTGAGCTTGCGTTGTTGGAATATCCTGAAGGGGGTGGCTACACCTTTGTTGAATCCATGGAAAGAATCAAGGAGTTGGAGGCTTCCAGAATAAGTATTTTACAACTCAGGGAAGAGAGTTGGCTCTTGAAAAGTAGAGCGATCTAGCTTCAAGAGGGAGATGAGAATATTAAGTTCTTTCAATTTTTTTGAAAAGGTTAGAAACTCGCAAACACTATCTAGGAAATCCCCAAGGAAAATGGTGAACAGGAAAAATCTTTTGAGGATCTGGCATCCCTGGGCACCCGCCACTTCAAAGCTCTTTTCAAAGCTCTGTAGAAATTTCCATAGCTGAAGTTATCAGAGTTGCCCAATTCTTTCCTAGCTTCATTGACGAAGAAGGAAATGAGGCTATCATGGCCCCTGTCTCGAAACAAGAAGTGGAAGATGTCCTCAAAGGAATTTAGAAGGATAAAAGCCCAGGCCAGGATAGTTGGACTGTTGAATTTTTCCAGCATCTTTTTGAAGCTTTAGGGGACAAGCTGGTGGCTGTTGTGGAGGAGTCTAGGTGCTCAGGGTCTATCTACCTGCCTTTCAACTCTACCTTCTTAGCCCTGATCCAAAAAGCCGACCATCCTGACTCCTTTGCTGATTTCCGTCCCATCTCCTTGTGCACCTGTGTATATAAAATTATTGCAAAAGTCATTGCCTCCAGAATAAAGCCTATCCTTTCTCGACATATCTCCCTAGAACAATTTGGGTTCCTGGACGGTAGACAAATTCATGAAGCTGTGGGAGTAGCCCAAGAAACTCTTCACAGTTTGAAGAGAAGCGGAAAGAAGGGGGCTATTTTCAAAATTGACTTGTAAAAATACTATGATAGAATAAGTTGGATGTATTTGCGCCTCTTGCTCACTCACCTTGGTTTCAGATTCAATTTTGTTAGGTGGGTAATGAGCTGTGTGACCTTTTCCTCTATTTCTATTCTGATCAATGGAGCTGCCACTTCCTTTTTCAGTCCTAAATGAGGCTTAAGGCAAGGTTGCTCTCTCTCTCTCCCCTTCTATTCCTATTGGCAGGGGAAGGGATAAGCTTAATGATCCACAAAGAAAAAAGACAGGGCCAACTTAAAGGAATTGAAGTGGCGGATAACCTGTGGATTACTCATCTGCTCTTCGTGGATGACATATTTTTGTCTTGTAACGGGAGCTTGGAGGACTATCAATCCTTGAAAAATATTCTGGACCTTTTTTTGAAAGCTACATGTCTCCAAATCAATGAACAAAAATCAACTCTCACCACCTCTGGTCTTTCTGCTGAAGAAGTTGGAAGAGTGGAAATTCTGCTGCATTTTGAAGTCAAATCCATTCAGGACAAATTCAAGTATCTGGGTTTTCACCTCAAGCCTGGAAAATATTGAATTCGTGACTGGAAGTGGCTTCTTTCTAAAATTGAGAAAAAACTCAATCACTGGAGCTTCAAATGGCTGTCAAGGGCAGGAAGGCTGGTTTTAATCAAGTCAGTGTTGATGGAAATCCCAGTATATTGGGCCAGTCTCTCAGGGGTTCCGAAAGGTATTTTGGCCTCTATTGACAAATTATGTAGTAAATTCCTTTGGGTGGGGTCAAAATTGGATCATGTCACCCCATGGGTTGCTTGGGATAAAATCATTAGACCCAAGGAGTGGGGAGGTTGGGGTATAAAAAATTTTCTCTCCTTTTGAAAATCCCTTGTAGCCAAAATTGCTTGGAGACTGATCTCGATAGAATCACTCTAGGTGTCGGTCATTAAAAGAAAGTACATTAGTCAGGGATCTATTCTTGATTGGGTTCACTCCCCTCTCAAGTCTTCAAAAAACGCTTCAGTGGTATGGAAAGCCATTGTCGCATCTGTACAAACCATTGAGCAAGGCTTGGCTTGGAATGTGGGTGATGGAACTCAGGTCCGTCTTGGCTGCGACCCCTGGGTTGGATGCTCTGACAGGTTCTCTCTCTCTCGGGAATTGGTAACCTTCCTAAATGGAAGAGGTTTATTCACTTTGCATCAAGTAGCAGATTTAAGATCTTCCTCCTTACTGAAACAAGGCTGGCTCTTAGGAGTGGAGCTGCAACTTGAAGAGAGGTGGATGGAGGAATGGCGTTTGTATGTTTCAGCCTTACAATTTTCTTCTGTCCGGATCTGTGATTCAAGGGATGAACTGCGTTGGGTCCATGCTCAATCAAGGATCTATTCTCCAAAATTGGGTTATAAATGGTTGATGTCCCAGCAAGGGTGGGAGGCCCTGGCCTGGTGGTACAAACCGATCTGGAAATTGAAATTCCCAGCCAAGACCAGACCTTTTTTCTGGTTTATCCTACAGAAAAAAGTTCCCACTTGGGATTTTCTTCAAAAGAGGGGAAAATCGGGGCCGGGGTGGTGCTCCCTTTGCAAAAATAATGAAGAAACATCTCTCCACATCTTTCTCCATTGCCCTTTCAATGTCAGTCTCTAGGCAGAAACATTAAGGCTCATTAATGTTCCATTTAGATGGCAAGAAGAGGACCTTCTGCAAGCTTGGTCCCAGTGGTGGTAGGAGGCTCCAGACGATAAAGTAAGATCAATCCCCCTCCTCATTGCGTGGGGAACTTGGATTGCTCGAAATAGGGCTATCTTTCATGACCAGTCTTTCCTAATTACAAGATTGGCCACGGAAGGAGCTGCCATCTATGATAGCATCCCTTCCCCTTCTGGCCCGGGCCCCCCTCGAAACATCCAACCCGAAGTAATAAAGGACTCGATTCCGTGGGCCTATTTTGATGGGACCTCTGCTTTGAATGGGTAATGTGGTGTTGGTTTAGTAATTCACCTATCTCCTGCAATATCCTTATGTGCTTCAGTGGGTCTTGGGAAAGGGACAAACAATTTTGCTGAACTTAAAGCCCTTCATTTTCTCCTTTGCTGGTTGATTTCGAAACATTTGAGGCAGATTCAGATTTTTGGTGACTCAAAGAATGTTGTGAATTGGTTTAATGGGACTCATTAGTGCGGAAATTATATTTTGTTAGCTTTGCTTAAAGAGATTCTTCGGCTCAAATTTTTTTTAACTGAGATAATTGTTTGTCACATTTACAGGGACAGGAACCAGGAAGCAGACTGCCTATCTAAAGTAGGTTCTCAGCAAGATTTGGGATCCTGGATAGTAACAAAGATGGAAAATGGGGTTGTTCATGTTCTAGAACAACCGATCTTTGATTGACTCTTATGTTTTTATTTCCTTTTGTACATAATATTCTGTTTTAAATTCAAACTGATACTTATCTATTGATGACCCAGAACTATTTTCCTTATGTAAGGAGTTTCTGGGTCCCCTTTTTTGCAAAACTGTAAAAATTTTTCTGGAGACTGGGATATTTTCTACTGCCGGTCCCTCTTTTTTGGGAAATGGAAGCTTTGGGCTTTTGCTGGCACTTTATCCCTTTTGTTCTCATCTCTGTTTCGGTCTTATTTCTGGGGGATGATGAATAATGGGAGGTGCCTCTATTTTTTTGTGTTCTCCTTGCATACAGGCTGCTTTGGCAATGCTCTTAGGTATTGCAAAGTAGTTGAGTCCACCATTCCTCTTTGAAAAAAGGGGAATGGAGTTGCATTGAAATGCTCTGCATATGCTATGTGACTATCTATTCTTAATAGAAAGTTCGATTTTTTTCTGTGGAAAAAAAAAAAGCTTAAAAAAAAATCTAATATAAAAAATCCAAAATAAAAAATGGATCTATGCATCATTTGGCATTAATTTAAGTTACCATTTTGATGGCATCTAGAATTGAAAAAAGAATTGACCCTTTCAAAACATAACATATTCCGAAAGTTAAAATAGATCTTCGTGCATCGGTACTGAAAGATTAGGTCGCCTGCCATCTAAGTTATGTAAAGGATTTGATATTCTTGAGATCATGCCAACTATCATCTCAGTTCTAAGAACAGAACATAACAAAATAGAGGAACACCTGGGATTTTTTGAGCAGAAAATATGAATGCATATAATTTTTTTCCTTTAGGACTTGGAAAATGATTTTACAACGCCTACTGGGAAAAAATTAGTACTTCCATTAAAGTAATTTCTATAGGTTATTTTTAATGCTAAAGTATTATTTACGTTCTTTATGTCTAATTACTAGTTAGAAATGGTGGGTTGTTTAAGGCATTAGGGTTAGTAATTTGTATAAACTTGAAAATGTAGTAGATGATGAATGCATACTAGTGGAAGCTACTAGTGTGATTGGTAACCTTCAAATATGAGGACAATTTCCAGTTGACATTCTTGAAATTTTCAAAGATGAGGAAAATTGATATCTATAACTTCACATTACAAGAGAACTGGAGGAAATATCCTCCATCTTCTCAAAACACCAAATTTCCTTCAGACCAAGTTAAAAATTGCAATAAACCTAGAAACAAGACCTTTTCTACATTCCACTAATACATAAATTTTTTTAAATCATCGACATACCATAAGTAGGGAAAAAAAAACCAAATATGTAGCTAACAAATAATATAGACTTCAAAAAAATATCTAGTATCACAAATCCCAAATTAAAAATGGATATATGCATCATTTGGAATTAAGTTAAGTTACCATTTTGATGGCATCTAGAATTGAAAAAATAATTGACCCTTTCAAAACATAACATATACCGAAAGTTAAAATAGACCTTTGTGCATCAGTATTGAAAGATCAGGTCAAATGTCATATAAGTTATATAAAGGATTTGATATTCTTGATATTAGGCCAACTTTCATCTCAGTTCTAAGAACATAATAGAATAGAACATAGGAACACCTAGAAATTTTTGAGCAGAAAAGAGGAATGAATATAATTTTTTTCCTGTAGGCACTGGAAAATGATTTTCCAAAGCCTACGGGAAAAAATTTAATGCTTCCATTAAAGTATTTTTTGTAGGTTCTTTTTAATGCTAAATTATTATTTATGTTATTTATGTTTGATTACTAATTAGCAATGGTGGGTTGTTTATGGCATGATGGTTAGTAATTTGTATAAACTTGAAAATGTAGCAAATGATGAATGTATACTAGTGGCAGCTACTAGTGTGATTGGAAAGCTTCAAATATGAGGATAATTGACAATTGACATGCTTGAAATTTTTCAAAGATGAGTACAATTAACATCTATAACTTCACATTACAAGGGAACTGAAGAAAACACCCTCCATCTTCTCAAAACTCCAATTTTCCTTTAGATTTAATCAAAAGCTGCAATAAACCTGGAAACAAGACCCTTTTTATAGTCCGCTAATAAAAAAATTGTTGTAAATCATCGACAAGCCACAAGTAGGGAAAAAAAAAACATAATGTGTAGTTGACAAATATTATAAACTTCAAAAAAAAATCTAATATCAAAAACACCAAATTAAAAATGGATCTATGCATCATTTTGCATTAAGTTAAGCTACGATTTTGATGGAATTTAGAATTGAAAAACATAATTGACCCTTTCAAAAAATAACATATACCGAAAGTTAAAATAGATCTTTGTGCATCAATATTGAAGAATCAAGTCATCTGCCATCTAAGTTATGTAAAGGATTTGATATTCTTGAGATCAAGCCAATTTTCATCTTAGTTTTAAGAACATAAAAAAATAGAGGGACACCTGGAATTTTTAGAGCATAACAATGGAAGCATTAAATATTTTCCTTTAGGCCTTGGAAAATGATTTTCTAGCATCTACAATAAAAAATTTAATGCTTCCATTACAGATTATTCATGTTGCAATAGCCTGGTTTTAGATATTTTGTAACCATCAAATCAAATAGTCAATGTAACACTCCTCTTCTGTTCCTTTTCTGTGAGAAAATGGGATTGCCTTTTAATGTTACACTTTTAAAATGTGGTTAGGGTTTCACATGAACACATGACAATTTCCAATCGAAATGAATGTAATAATCGAAATATTTCCATGTCATACTCGAGATTTACAGTTACTTATGTCTATTAATCAATCTCCATGGCTCGTGTTATTATCTATATATTCTCCTGCAAAAATTTATGCATAAATTACCATTTTTACTCCCAACCATTTATGCAGACATTACCGTTTTTAGTCCCAACCATTTATGCAAACATTACATTAACTAAACTATCAGCTGCTATAACTATTAAAATTAACTGAAGAAACATCAACTTTTATAACTATTGAAATTAGCTAAACTATTCAAAGTAAACATAGAAGCCTTTGCGTGACGAGGACATTACTAAAGTTTTGTTTGTACGATATTAAAGGAGCCAAGAAAAATCTCACCAGGAAAATGCTACTGAGAATCGAGGGGAGTTTTATCCAGGTGTGTTGAGGGCTTCCAGGGGTGTGCGCCGACGAATTCCATGGAAACTGTATTCGGGCTCTCGGAACACATGGGCGTAAATAAACCAATAAGAATGAGCACCAATAAACCACCAATTCATATTTTTAAATGTAACACTCGACACCACCACATGTGGGCTGGCGAAGCAGAGGGGAGATGGGCGGTGGGATAGCAGAGGCAGCTGGCGGAGGGGAGAGGGGCCCACTAGACTAGACAGAACCCCGATGCCAGTGGGAGGCAGAGCTTTGGCCAGAGTTGTCCCATCACCGAGAGATTTGCTGGACAAGGGCTCCATTTCATTGAATAGTAGGTTGCTCCTATAAAAATTTGGAAAAGTTTTTTTTTATAAATGAAATGGATTTTCCAAGTATGACATGTTACTCCATTTAATATTTAAAATAAAATTGACTTTTCTTTTTGCATATATCATGACTTCATATACAATATTAAGGATTTTAAAATGATTTATAGAGTATTATTTGTATTAGAGTTATTAAAAAAATAGAAATTTTGGAAATATTTTAATATATAAATAAATAAAGTTGTGAATATTAGGAATTTCAAATTATATAAAATTTTATGTGTTTTTTTAGAAAGTATGAAAAGGTTTTAGATATTGATTTGCAAATTTTCAATATTTAGTTATATATTTATCATTTTTAATAGATTAATATACCTTTAAAGTGGGATAAGAAAATATGAAAGAGAATATATATTATATGGGTTAGGCTCAAGCTAGTTCAAAGAAAAGAAAAGAAAAATTTATATTTAATTTAGCAAAGGGTTTTAATTTTTTTTATATAAATTGATAAAGTTGTTGGCCCATATATTTTAGTTGATGATAATCTTTTATATATTTTTTAATAAATAACATGTTTATTTTTGTAAATACAAAATGAAGATGGGAAAAATTGAAGAAGGGCAAAGATAAATATTTCAAAAGATAAAGATAAAGAACATGAAAAGCAAGTATTCATTAAGAGAAACTATGAAAACATAACTCAGGCTTATAACTATAAATACCTCTAATTATGACTAAAAATAAAAATTTATGCATAAATAAAACATGAGGACATAGAGAAAAGTTATGGATGAGGATTTCATAGCACGTGGAAATATTTTTAGGCATGTCGATGAAGACGTCTAAATTGAATATAATTATTATATAGTTTTTATAGTTATCTTTTATCATATAAAGGGATCAACTATATAATAAAAATTGAATTTATTTTACTTATGGTACAAAGAGATATTTATTTTGATATAGAAATGAATTTTATCACTGCATATTCCCAAAAACAAAATATAATTTATTATAATTTTAACTCTTTTTATATATATTATCATCATTCATAACATTTTCCTTTCGCAAAATACCTACTCAACACTCGAAATGAAGTTCAAGTGTTAATTATGATCCTTCCTTTTCATGAATAAGACTTATATACGAGAAAAGATTCAATGTAAGTAAATTCACCACTTCCATTAGTTCCATCAAATAGAGAGGGTGGGTAATTTTAATTCTCTACTTCCATTAGTTCCATCAAATGGATAGGGTGGATAATTTTAAGGTATGTTAAGGTACATCAACCTCATATATAGATAAATAAATAAATTAACATTTTGAATACTAAAATACTTTTTATAGGTTTGAAGTTGTTTGTCCATGTGTGAACAGTGGAGACATTAGTGATTTCATTCTCCAGTCGCTTTAATTAGATTTACGAGTAACCGATGCTAGTTTTTTAAATTATATTGTTAATTAATTTTATGTTTATTTAATTTACATGCACATATATTTATATGTAACAATTTACTATTATTTTTTCAATTTATATTTTATATAAAATCGATGTTTTAAATGAAAATCAAAGTCACAAGTGTGTCCTCAATGAGGTGTCGATATTCAAGACATGTTTGGTGCATGGGAAATGAAGGGTCTTATACGTCATATGGGGTGGAGGATAGATAATCTAACCTCACAAGGTACGCTGTAAGGTGAAAGAATCTGCGAGGCATGCGGGATTTTATTCGTCCTCCGCAAGAAGTTTTGCTGGTTAGGTAAGGTGATTAATGGTGAATGTTGGGTCTGTTTTAGGTTATAATGGGTTGACAGTGTGGAAGAAGGTAGAATTTGGTTCGATTAGCTACAATCAGTGTTTTAAAAACAACCGAGCCGACTCAAAATAGACCAAGCTGACTGAGCTAGACCCATGCCCGGGCCGACTTGGTACAAAAACCAGGCCAAAGGCCAGTTTCGGTCACTAACTCGGCCAATTCGGTAACAAATGGGCCGACTCAGCCAAGCCATTCAAACCCGGGCCGCAGCTCAAAAAGTGAGGAAAACATACTTGAAATTGGGTTTAATTTTGGTATGTCCTTCTAACCTCTCCCAAGCCTATAAAATCTATCCAACCCCTCAGCGTGCTAGTTCTACCACTTCTATAGTTGCAGTTGGAGATCTTGATGAGGAGGAGGAGCCATGGGTTTCCCTGTCCCTATCTAATTTATAGTCTGAGCCAAATGTTGGCTTCTCTAGTAGTAGTGACTAGTGACTACTGATGTTTTTTTGTAGAGGGCATTTAGAGCCTCCTTGGTTGTGTTTTTATTATGATCTCTATATATTACATGTATTGGACAATGCACTAGGTGCCATTTTGATATAATGGATATATTCATGAGCCTAATTTTATCATATGTTGTCTTCTCTCTATTATAATGCTTTGTGTTTGGAAGCATGAATCAAAATATTTAAAATTATGTTTTTTTATTAAAAAAATAAATATTTAATGTATTTTTTACAAAGACCGAGTCATTGAAATCAAACCGGCCAAGTTGATACCGATTCAGAGTTGACCCTCAGCCGATTTTGTACCCGAGTCAGAGTTTTAAAACATTTTTTGTATTTTGGTTGGGTTCTTTGACGCTCGGGTAGTCTTGGAGTGATGGAGAAAACGATGTTATCACTTCCTCCATTGTGAACAAACAACAAAAGCTTCAAGTTTGACTGCTTGTGATAGTTCACTGCCTCCATCAGCGGGTTGTGGGAAATTTGGATGGAAAGGTGGTCAGACTTGGTGTTCATTCTTGCGGTGCTCAATGGATATTTATATAAGTGTTATCTGTGGTTGGGGTGGTGCCTGGGTCTTTTGTCTATAGCGAGTTTCTCAATTGGGTGACATTCATTTGGTCTCAGAGGTTGGGAGGGGGTCTGGTGGTCTTGTTTCGAATTTTACTTGGCTATAGTTAGGCTCTCAGGTCACTGCGCTCTAGGGTGAAGTCAGTCGGCCTATAACTCTTCTTCCAGGTGTTTCCCTTGACAATGAAGAGGAAGAGTCGTTGCTTTGGCGGGCGCAAAATTTAATTGTGGCCAAGGTTTTCTCCCTCCTGCGTGGTGTGTGGTGGCTGAAATTTCATAAGGGAGGTTCCTATTGGTTGATTTAGGACTAGTGTTAAGCTCGCATTGGATCATGATTTTTCAAGAGGTTGTGAGAAGTGTTGTAGTTCTCATATTTGGGGTGTCTTCTTGGTCATTCACTATGCGACATGTACCACGAAGTTCTCACTCAAAACCCCTGCGAATGGGAGACTCTTAGAATAAAGGTAGCTTAGGTAGTAAGTTAGAATTGGCGTTGGGGGATAGGGTTGTTGCAAGATTCAAGTGGGGAGCGCATGTCATTGGTGGTGTAGATAGGGCATTGTCTATTGCTCTAGGTGGAAAAGGAGGTGTGGGTTTCGTATGGGGTGGACGTGCATCTTGTGGTGGTAGGAATGAGTGTGGCAGTAGGAATCATGGTCATGGAGTAAGCGTGTGTGGTTGAAGTAGCAAGCAGGGGTGTTTAGGTATTCCAGGGTGTACAACTATTGGCTGGAAGAATGATCAGGTGTTTAATTTTATGCTCAAAAATCAAAGTTCTCATAACGATGTGAAACCTAAACGACCGCATAGTGCTTGTCATTTTGAATTCGTCATACTTTGTTTCATGCAAAATGGACTCTGTATTCTCCCATAAATGAGTTCTTTCCAATTTCAAAAATAACCAAAAAAATGATGACAGGGAGCCTAGTGAGCAGTCTGTACTGCTGACGTGGCATGCTAATTGGGCAGGGTCAATTTTAGTCAATTTCCAGTGGCGAATGTGTGCTTTCCAAGTGGCAGATTTTGATTGGTTCGAAATTTTGATGTGTTGGAAAAATTTTATTGGGTTGAAGTTCGGTCCAATGGGGAGACTACATGTGGTGCAACCTGGGGCCGCCATGTGCTCCCCCCTCCACGGTGGTCTAAAAAAATTTGTTTGAAGATAGGATGGAGGCGTCGGGATTCGACCTCGCTACCTCCCATGCCAAAGCCACACCATTTACCAATCCGACTATATGTTATTTCTTAACATATATGTGTATTCATATGTATTTAAAATTTGAAATAGCCACCGTTGGGGGGAGAGGGGACCAACCCCCAATTTATATGACTATCATGTGACCATAACACTGTGAACAGTAGCAGAGCCAAGAAATAAGCATGGGATTAATGAATTAACCCTCATTAAATTAAAGTTAATTCTCATTAATAAGCATTAATCTGGATTAGCACTAAGCACAATTTTAAAAGGTTAAACATGCTTAGTTAGCTCCAACTATGCTTAATTAGCATAATGCAGATTAATTACACTAAATAGGATTAGTTTTTCGGTCTGCCAAATCTGATAGAAATACCAGTTTAGTACCATCTAACCAGATTTAGCTGCAGTTAGCTAAATTTAGGCCAGAAATTGTGGGAAAATGGAAAAGGTCATAACTTTTGGAGTTATTGACCAAATCAGGTGCAGAAAGAGGCTACATGACCATTTTTGGTAATTCTGGACTCATTGGTGTAGGTTTCAGAAACAAAAAATCAATGTAAACACACCATTTTGCAAATTTTAGAATAATATAAGGCCCAAACCATGTAAGCTTGACCAAGGAGATGTATCCCAGGAGAAGTAAATTCCTTCATCAAATTCTTGTGTTGATGTATTTTATGGTGATGTACTGTACTTTTATTTCTGATTTTCAGCCTTTATTTTATGTTAAATTGTTGATAAAACTAACATGAAAAACACTCATGAGACTCAATAATTTGCAAGAGAAATTGAACCCTTAAGCACACATAAGACATTGTTTCCAGAGCACATTAACACTAAAATACTTCATTCATATCATCTTTGGTATCATAGCTTTAGGTATTTAGGTTTTGTACTTGTGCAAGAAGGGATCTAATTGTTTTCAAGTTTGTGTCATGCTTACAAGGTTAAAACTCAAAAGAGGAGAAGGGAAGTTTGTTGAAAGCCCTGCAGTTGGGTCAAGGGGAATAAGGAAAAGGTTTCCAAAGTCTTCAACACTAGCACATCCTCAAGTTGAAGTTGAATATTCAGTGATAATGTCTCATGAAGGAGAACCTACCATGATGGAAGATGAGAGAGCATTCAGGAAGGCATTGTTTGATATGATTGAGAAGGTTAAGGTCTTATATGAGGAGAGGAATTTAAGGATGCAAGGAGAAAGTTCTAGGCCTCCAAGAGGAGAGGGTTCTTCAGGAGGAGGAGGCCATGGAGATGGTAGGAAACCGCCATCCACTCCACCATCTACACCTTCATCATCATCATCATCTTCCACCACCACAACTTTCAATCTATTCATGCACATACTTCAAAAGGAACTAGTAAATCACCCTCACTTAAACTTGACATTAAATTTTAGCTTCCAATGTATAATGGTGAAGTGAATGCAGCGAAGCTGGATAATTGGTTTCATAAATTTGAGGTTTATTGCAGAATTCAGAACCTTCAAGAAGATGACATAAATATTCAATTTTCTTCCTTGAGAATGGAGGGTGCAACACTTGTATGGTGGGAAGTAAGGGCTCAAGATGATATTAAAAACCATGGTAAGATCTCAATGTCTTGGTCTAATTTTATTATTTTCATTAAAAGGCAATTCTATCCTCTAGCTTACATGAAAAAAGCCATTATGGATTGGCAAAATTTTAGACAATTGAAGGGGAAAATTGTGCAAGATTACACTCATGAATTTTGGAGAAGAGCTCTTATTTTGGGTGTCAATTTGTCTTCTCAAGAAACTTTGTTAAAGTATATTGGGGGTTTACATAGTTATCTTATACATACTATTCTCATGTTCAATTCCATAAGCTTATATGAGGTTTGCGTTCAAGCCATACATCTAGAAGCAATAGGGAAACATAGTGCAGATGAGAAAAGTGATAGTTTCCTTGAGTATGAAGGAAAAGGAAAGGGTAATTTTAATGGAAGAGGAAAGAAAAATGGTTCTATTAAAATAGAGAAAGAGAAACTCACTTGTAAAAAATTTTCAAATAATGTCCATGATGAAGACCATTGTTGGCAACTCCATCTAGAGTTGAAGCCAAACAAACTTAAAGCCAAAGAGAAGGGGAAAATTGTTGCAATCATTGAACACAACTTGGGTTCATATTCAAGAGATGAAACCAAGATTACAACAATGGTTTTGAAAGGTAAGACCATAGAAAGCACTTGTTCTTCAAGTTTTTCTAATGTAACTCAAGATGAAGATACAAGAATTGAACTCTTTCATATTAGAGTTGTTTCAAAATATACCAAAATAGACACACTATTTGATAGTGGTTATCAAGCTAATTTTATTTCTGAAGACTTAGTTAAGAGGTTAAATCTTGAAACTGTTACACATCCAAGACCTTATCCTTTAGGTTGGATATGCAATAATGTAAACTTGGAGGTAACAATGAAGTGCATCCTAAGGTTTTCAATCAATTCAAACTTTCTTGATGAAGTTGAACTTGATGTAGTTCTGCTTGATATTTTAGGTATTGTTTTGGGAAGTCCTTACCTTTATGATAGGAGGGTAGTATTTCATCGCCATGAGAATAAGTACCACTTGTTCAAGGATGGAATTGAGTACATAGTTAGAGCTCATAAGAAGAAGAGAAGTTTGTCTCTTATACATGCAGGCGAAATGAAGAGAATAGTGAATGTAAGTCAAAATTAGGCTTTGTTAATGTTAAAGCATAGTAATTTTTTGAATAAGACCTTTCAAAAAGATGCATCAAATGAATAAGTTAATTTCATTGAAGTTGCTAATGTTTGTAATAAGATTTTTCAAGGCTCTAACATGTTTTATTTGAAAAGAGGTAAACAAGATGTGAAATATTTGCAGTAGTCTACATCAGTGTTGAGCTGTGATGGAAACAAGATTTCGGTGCAAGAGAGTGCAAAGGTCAAAGAGAAAGTGCCAAAAAAGTTTGAAAAAGAAGGCATAGGTTCCACAAGTACTTGTTTTTGGTTTCAAACTAGTACATGGAAATGGAGAAAAAACATGGTCAAAAGTCGACGCAAGTACAAAGCAAGACAACCTAAAAATCGCCATGTCGATAGTGTTCGATGTGAGACAGTTTCAAGTTTCTTCAAGGAAAAATTGTTGTTCTAAAAATTCAGGGAAATTACAACATGAAGGTGTCTACAACAACAAGATAGGGTCTCGAGAATCAAAGAAAAAGACAAGTTTTTATGATTTTTTTTTTTATGAAAAGCTCAGATTGTCAAAATTGGGAAAATTCCAGTGGATTGAGACTAGAAGGGTGAGGGAACTGTACCCTCATCCATATGTTCAACAATGAAAGAGATTTTGGGGTAAAAAATGCTTCCAGTAGGGAGGAATGATTAGGTGCTTAGTTTTATGCTAAAAAATCAATGTTCTCATAATGTTGTGAAACTTGAATAACCGCGTAGTGCTCGTCATTCTAAATTTGACGCACTTCGTTTTGCGCAAAATGGACTTCGTATGCTCCGAGAAATGAGTTATTTGTGTTTAAACAAACAAGCAAAACACTGATGACATGGAGTCCAATTCACATTCCGTACTATTGACGTTGCATGCTACCTGGGTAGGGTCAAATTCAGTCAATTTCCACCAACGAATGTGTGCCTGCTAAGTGGCAAATTTTGATTGGTTTGAAATTTCAATGTGCTGGCAAATTTTTATTGGGAACATAGTTAC